>ML346217.1:89855-111586 GCA_005239505.1 Nicotiana paniculata
TACGTTATAAGAATCTCCTATATAAGGGAGGGGAATACAGCTTGTAAAGGTATCTGATTCTCGAATACAATTAACTTCGATTTTTTATTTTTGCAATACTTGTTTAACCAAAGAATTAGACCCTTTGACTAAAGCTTAATTTTAATATGAATACGGGTTACTGATAATCAAGATAATGGGAAAAAGGATAATAAACAATATTGCAGAAATAAAAGATCGATGTTGATTGTATTCGAGAATCAGATGCCTTTACAAGCTGTATTCCCCTCCCTTATATAGGAGATTCTTATAACGTACGGTTCTTGCTATGGTTACTCATTAATGACTAATTATGACATTAGTGAGGAGTTACAAAGGATAATGGTAATTGGGGTTCAGTTACATAACGTTCGAGTAATCAATTATGGGTCCTTGAATCTACTCGTAGCTTTGTCTAGATTCATTCTGACCGTGCCTCTCTCCCGTTTTGATCAATTTGAGTTTCCCGTGGATGATAAGTTCGTGGGATTACTGAACCGTGCCTCTTTGTACCATATCTCTTCAAGGAGTCACATCCAGCTGTCGCGTTTTCCTGTGTCTATGTGACTAGCTGAGTTGTCAAAAGCTGGCTTACGTGTGAAACTCTTTTTTTACCAATACAATACTGTCTATTATTTATTTTTCTTCATTACCTTGATTATCAGTAACGCGTATTCATCTTAAAAATAAGCTTTAGTCAAAGAGTCTAATTCTTTGGTTAAACAAATTGGTTCCGTTACCGGGAATCTGATAATTCTTGTTTACTTTTCAAGTGATATCCTCTGAATTATGTCAAACTCCAACAACAACAACAAGCAAAGGAGTGTAACCCCAGTTCCATCGGCTTCAGGAACCTCACGTGGTTCGAGGGAACAATCCCCAGAAAGATCCAATAACAACAATGGTGATAATGATCAAACTGTGGAAGAAGATCATGTAATACAAATGATTGCAGAGTATGTGAGCCAAGCCTTGCAAGAATTTGCGAGAGGATTATCGGCAGCGTTACCTACATGGCGGACGCCACCCCCCAATAACACCATCACTATGGAAAATCCTCAATCTGGGTTGGCAAACTCAGGAAGAGGAGATACTCCTAATGAATCTCTCAAAACAAGACCAGGTATATCTAATAACTCAGAATTACAAAATTTACTGCTAACCATGAAAAAACAGATGAAGGAGCAGAACGATAGCATAGAACAAATTCCTGGAGTACCACCTATCATCACAGGCATCGATGTTAATAGATATTCTCAACAACCTTGGAAGCCAAGTGCGGCACCCTTGCCTATACCCAAGAAGTTTAGAATGCCTGACGTTCCCAAATATGATGGAACAACTGACCCACGCGACCATGTGACTGCTTTCACTACTGGGTTAAAAGGCAACGATTTAACGAAACAAGAGATTGAATCAGTCCTTGTAAAAAAATTAGGGGAAACACTTACCAAAGGGGCCCTAACCTGGTATTCTCTCCTCCCTGAAAATTCTATTGACTCTTTTGCTGAGCTTGCAGATTCATTTATAAAGCACACTCTGGTGCACAAAAAGTTGAGAAGAGAATGGAAGACATATTCAAAATAAAATAAGGAGACACAGAACTACTCCATGAGTTTGTAGACAGGTTTCAACGAGAAAGAATGCAGTTACCAGGGTGCCTGATAATTGGGCAGCCATGACATTTGCAAGCAATTTGAACGATAAAAGCTCAGAAGCCACGAAACAACTTAAGGAGAGTCTAAAAGAATTCCCCGCTACAACATGGAATGATGTATATAACAGGTACAGTACTAAACTCAGAATATAAGAAGATATCATTGCTCGTTCGAGAGATGAAGATCATTCCAGATCCAGACGTCCTGAATTAGATAGAAGATCAGGTAAAAACAGGTACGATCCTTACTTAGGACCGTCGAGACGCGATATCTGCCCCAGGTTCGAAAACACTAGGTCGGACTATAGACCACAAGGAAGAGACGTAGTCTCATCCTCGTCAAGATCCAAAAAAGATCGAGATGAACGACCTAGAGGTAGTACCGAAATTGGGGATCATACCTTTAATGTATGTACTACTGAACTTGTCTCAATATTGAGGAACATGGGAGACGAGGTTAAGTGGCCCAAAGAGATGCGATCAAATCCAAGCAGAAGAAACCCAGATCACTGGTGTGAATTTCACAACGATCATGGGCACAAAACTGCGGATTGCAGATTTTTACAAGGTGAAGTAGAAAATTTATTAAAACAGGGCTATTTATCAGAATTGTTTAGTGATAAAGGTAAATAGGTATATATGAGGAACATGAAGGAGCCCCTAAAGCCTCCTTCTCCAAAATGAACCGTCAACGTGATACACGTGGGTGAAGAAGTAAACGGAGTGCTTTGCAAAACAACCACAAAGTTCACAATTACACATGGGGAACGAGCTCGTGGAGAAGACGATATAACCTTCGATGATGCAGATATCAGCGGATTAATGCTTCCGCACAACGATGCTTTGGTAATATTCTTACTTATTCATGACACTAACGTAAAAATACTGTTGATTGATCTAGGCAGTTCAGTCAATATCATTTTGCTAAGAGTCGTGGAAGAAATGCTACTGAGGAATCAAGTAATCCCAAAAGCGCGAGCCATATCAGGGTTTGATAACTCTACGGTTATAACAAAAGGAGAAATTGAGCTTAGCACTTATGCTGAGGGGGTGATCAAAAGTGCCAAGTTCCAAGTCATCGATACTGACATGGCTTATAACGTGATCATTGGAAGGCCATGGATCCACGACATGAAAGAGATACCTTCCACATCAGGTAATTAAATTTCCCACTGAATGGGGGATTGAACAAATCAAAGGAGATCAACAGACCGCAAGAAATAGAAACTCTGTGGTACACTACAACAAGAAAATAGAGGTGGAAGAATTACGAGACAAAGGAATCTCCTAAGCAGGTAACACAGCCAAAACAAGCATGGAAGAAATTACTACCCAAATAGGTACGGAAGGTATTATTGCTGAAACCGGTACGTAAGAAAATACTTACGAGAAGGAGAATCAAGTTAACGTGGAAGGTGTACTATACCACACAGATGCAGATTCCAGACCGGACGTCATTCATGAACCGAAGGAAGATGAGCACATCAAAACAACTACGGAGGAGCTCGAAGCTGTTCTGTTATCTGAACAAAAGCCTGATCAGAAAGTGTAGATAGGCACGAGGTTAGGACCCGCTCGAAGAGGTAATTTAATTGATTATTTAAAGGCTAACGCAGACTGCTTTGCGTGGTCCCATTCAGATATGGCAGGCATCCCACCAGAAGTGATGACTCATAAACTAAATGAAGATATATCCTTCGTACCTGTTAAGCAGAAGAAAAGAAAGCAAGGACCATTCAAGAACCAAGTGATCGACGAACAGGTACAGAAAATCTTGAAGATTGGTTCGATACGAGAGGTAATGTACCCTAACTTGTTAGCACCTAAAAATAATGGCAAGTGGAGAGTATGCGTAGATTATACTGACTTAAATAAAGCATGCCCCAAAGATTCATTTCCATTGCCACATATAGATCAAATGATTGATGCCACAACAGGTCATGATTTATTAAGATTCTTAGATGCATATTATGATTATAATCAGATTAAAATGAATCCCTCATATGAGGAAAAAACTTCCTTCATTACAAACAGGGGGACTTACTGTTATAAAGTTATGCCTTTTGGCTTAAAAAATGCTGGAACCACCTATCAAAGCTTAGTGACTAAAATGTTCCAAGAACATCTTGGAAAGACGATGGAAGTCTATATTGATGATATGTTGGTAAAATCAACACAAGCACAAGACCATTTCCAGCATCTCTCTACTGCTTTTGATATTCTACGCAAGTATAATATGAAGTTAAATCCAGAGAAATGCGCTTTTGGAGTGCAATCAGGTAAATTCTTGGGTTTGCTTGTGTCAAACAGAGGAATAGAGGTAAATCCCGCTCAAATCAAAGACATAGAGGAAATACCTAATATTTTAACAAATAAAAAAGAAGTTCAAAGACTGACAGGGAGAATAGCAGCTTTGGGTAGTTTTATTTCTAAATCTTCCGAAAAAAGTTTTAAATTCTTCTCAGTTCTCAAAAAGTAGAATCAATTCGAATGGACTAAAGAATGTCAGCAAGCCCTCAAGAACCTGAAGATTTATCTATCGAAACCACCACTGCTTTCAAAGCCAAAAGAAGGGGAAAGATTGTACATCTACCTGGCTGTCTCAGAAATTGCTGTAAGTGCAGTATTGGTAAGAGAAGAAAAAGGTAAACAATCACCTGTCTATTATGTAAGTAAAACTTTGCTAGATGCTGAGACTAGATATCCACATCTGGAAAAGTTAGCCTTAACTTTAATAATGGCATCTCAAAAATTACGACCCTATTTACAATGCCACCCAATCACCGTTGTGACTTCATATCCTTTAAGAAATATTCTGCATAAACAGGAATTGTTAGGAAGATTAGCTAAGTGGGCCATAGAATTAAGTGAGCATGAAATAATCTATCAACCTAGGACTGCAATTAAGACTCACATACTAGCTGATTTTGTTGTTGACTTTAATAATAGCATTGTATCTGAAGTAGAAAAAGATTTACAACTCTTTAACGGTGTTAATCCAGGCCTATGGACCTTGTTCACCGATGGTTCTTCTAATATAAAAGGCGCCGACTTAGGCATAGTCTTGATATCACCAACGGGTGAAAATATACGGCAAGCTATAAAGTGTTATCCTATCACTAACAATGAAGTAGAGTACGAAGTTGTTATTGCAGGGCTTGAACTCGCACGGGAGCTCTCAATCTAGCAAATTGTTATGAACAACGATTCCCAACTGGTAGTAAATCAGATACAGGGGACTTACATCGCTCGAGAGACTAGAATGCAACAGTATCTTGAAAAAGCACGAGAGCTCGTGAGACAATTCAAAACATGGAAGGTAATGCAAATACCTAGAGAGGAAAATGCAGAAGCAGATGCACTAGCTAACCTCGCAGCAGTCACGGAAGTAACGAACAAAGACAATACAATTATCATTTAACTATTTCATTCAATAATAAACCAGGACATGAATGAGGTAACTTTCAACAACCTAACCTGGGACTGGAGAAACGAAATTCTTAATTTTTCGCAGAATGGCACCGTACCTGAAGATAGGAAAGCAGCTCAAGCACTTCGCAAAGCTGCATGTTACTGCCTTATTCGCAACTCACTTTATCGCAAGATGTTCGGAGGACCCCTAGCTAAATGCCTCGGACCTAACCAAACGGAATTGGTGATGAAAGAAGTCGACGAAGGACACTGTGGAAATAACTCAAGGGCGAGATCCTTAGTGAAAACACTAATAAGAGCCGGATACTATTGGTTTAAGATGGAAGAAGAAGCCGAGAATTTCGTGTCCAAATGTGACAGATGCCAAAGGTTTTCCAATAACATGCATCGATCAGCGGAATTATTACATCCAATAATATCCCCATGGACTTTCATGAAATGGGGTATGGATATAGTGGGACCTCTTCCCACAGCTAAAGGACAGGTACGATTTTTACTCGTACTAACCGACTATTTTACAAAATGGGTAGAGGCAGAAGCGTTCAAACAAGTGCGAGAAAAGGAAGTTAAAAGCTTCGTATGGAGAAACATAATATGCCGCTTTGGAATACCAAAGAAAATCGTGTGTGATAATGTCCCACAATTCATAGGCTCGCAAATCACAGAATTCTTCGAAAGTTGGAAAATCAAGTGGATCATTTCAACGCTGTAAAACCCCGTGGCTAATGGTCAAGCTGAGTCAACGAATAGGGTCATTATCAACAATCGAAATAAGTGGCTGGATAAAGCCAAAGGAAATTGGCCTGATGAGTTACCAGCGGTACTATAGGCATACAGAACAACTTCAAAAATAGCCACGGGAGAAACTTCGTTCGCACTTGTTTATGGCTCAGAAGCCTTAATACCTGTGGATATTGGCGAACCAAGCATAAGGTTCTCAACAGCCACAGAGGGAGAAAACGACGACGAATTGAGGACCAACCTGGACCTGCTTGAACCACAGAGAGAAGCAGCATTGATACGGATGGCACCTCAAAAACAAATCATAGAGCGTTGTTACAACCGTAAACCTCATCTCAAGTACTTTAAGATTGGGGACTTCGTCCTCAAAAAATTCTTCCAATCAACAAAAGAAGCAGGTGCAGGAAAGCTAAATCCAAACTGGGAAGGACCTTACAAAATCCAAGGCATAGCTGGGAAAGACGCCTATGAGTTGGAAGCTATGGACGGCAGAGTTCTACCAACAAGCTGGAAAGCCATCCATCTAAAGAAGTATTACTTCTAAAAGAAAAGAATACCCACCGTCAAGTATCACACGTTCGATTTTATTTTGAATATTTAAAAATTTTACTAACTTTTTTAGATGATAGGCACAAAGCTAACCCATCACCAGATGATGATATTAGAGCTGCAAAGACGCCAGGAAATAATACAATTCCCGGTCTAGGGTTACACTTTCTGATGGACGTTTTAAAAGGGTTAAGCAGTCATCATCTAAAAAACTATACACCTTCGAGTCCGAAATGTTTTTCCTTTTCAGGAAAAGGACCACAAGGAAGGAATAATCAAGTGCTCGAGATTTCATTCTTCAAAACTCAAACACTTGGGTTACTATACATTATGGAAGGCTAAGACGAAGCAAAGAAGACTATCAAAAAGTCAAAATCTCAAGCCTGAAGACCCATCTACCCAACTAGACAAGTGACATGAGCAGAATCGAAAGAAATCAAAAGAGCCATCCAAATACAAAGCCTAATGCAAAAAGCAAAAACCTTCGAACATATTCAGGTTGAAAGGCAAAATATTAGTCACGAGAAAGAAATATACACCTTTATACTTATTCAAAACTGTTGTAACAAAACCAGTTTGGGGTAAAAGATCATCATCAATGTACTCATTCAAAAAACTGTTCTTGAATAAAACAGTTATGGATGAAATAGCTAAATCCTTGTATTTGAAACTATTATCAAATAAAAATAGTTACAAATAAGAAAACATTTCCCTCGTACTTATTAGAAAACTGTTTCTAAAGTAGTTGCGGGTAAAAACCCCAATCTTCATAAAAATTGTTACTAGTAAAAAATAGTTGTTTCCTTCTATTAATATCAAAAAAATTGTTACCTATGAAAAACAGTTACGAAATACAAGAGTATATCAAATATGTTAAACAAAAACAGTTGCAAACATGAGTTTTAGACAATAACCAAACACATGTAAAATGTCATGGAAGTTCAAACAAAAAACATTCCTTGGAAACATTCTTAAACATGTCTAAAATTCCTATGACTCTATTGCATTATCATGAAGTTGAGACTTCTTCTTCATGTCAATTATAAAGGGCCCTCTTCCATAAAATATGCCTATTACAAAAAGGCACACATTTGATATGACACCGTGCCTATTACAAAAAAATGTACGAGTAGTCTAAAACATTCCCCATGCAAAACTAGAAGGTAAAACTAAAACCTCGAAAAATGAAGCATGCAAAAGACTTAAAGAGTGAAACAGAAACTCAACAAAAGTCTAACTAATATTTATATATTAAAATGGATAAAACTAAGATTTACTTATATTTAGCCGTATAAATTTTTTATATACATTGTGGTGCCCCTAAGTTGTCATTTGGGGGCTTAAAGAAAATCCAAATTTACCCCCGATGGAACTGGGGGTAACCACCAATTGATACAAAGAAAAAAATAAGGGGGGATACATCCACTAAATCTTTTTAAGATAGGGGTTGACTTTAGTGGCAGAAGGAGTGGGAGAAACTGGGGATGAAGAGGCATGAGCGGCTGGAATCTCACTATCAGGTGAAGAGAGGTTATGACCTTGTTGAGCCTTCTTCATGGCTTACTTAGTTTTGGCTATTTCAGCACTAAGGTCAAAACCCTCTTGATTCATTTCCATCAATGTGTCAAGGCCAGAATCCATATACGCCCAGCTCACATCGACAGCAGCCACCTCTTCCAAATCTTCAGAATCCTTTGACCATACTTGAAGCTCAGCTCTCAATCCATCCTTCTCCGCTTCCGCATCTTCATGAGCAGCCCTTAATGGAACAATCGACTCCTCTAAAGTTTGAGCTTTGTCTAAAGCCTTACGAAGGTCTTCTTGAGTACGAGTGAGTGATTGCACAAGATCTCCTGAGTATTACTCCTTCTTCCCCAACAAGTTCTTCAAGTCTCTAATCTCCTCTGAGGCACGGGATGGCAGCTCCGCAAACAAAGACTCCAGAACACTCTTATCTTTATCAGCCTGACTGCAAGAAGCCCTCTCTAAAGCTAATTCTGCTGCCATGAGTCTCATATGCCGCTTCAAGGTACTCATTTCCTCTTCTAAAGCATCTATGTCAATCCTTAGTCTATCATATTGTGCTCTCCAATTATCAACATCGGCCTGCAACTCTTTTGTCTCTTGGTCCATGTTTGAAATCCTCTTCATAAGCTCCATGCCTATAAGGTTAATCTATAAGAAATAAACCAGTCAGAGATGATAAATTTCATATACGAGAGTGAAAGAGGATAACTTGCATCATACCTTCAAAGAAGTATGCACGACCTCATTGGCCCATGTAAGAGCACCGTGGCTAGCTAGCTTTGCTTTCTCAGAGTGGCCTATTAAAGGCTTGAGCTACACTTCAGGCTCACCCGTTTTCTTGAAAAGGTTCCCCTTAGCTGGAACCTCAATTACTACCTACTGCATCTCTCTGCTGGAAGACCCTACTTCCCTAACGAAAGGCATGGAAGCAGGCAGAGATGGAACAACAACAGGCACAGAAAGTTGAGGAGCTGGAAAAGCCACGGGCAAAGCAGCAGGAACAGAGACTTGAAAATTTGAAGAAGTTACAGCCAAAGCAACAACAGAAGTTGAAATATCCAAAGGAACAGACGAAACAACTTCCCTCAAAGAAGTAGGAAAGACAGTAGCCAAAGGGACATCGTCAGGAGCGAGATCAACACCCTCATAAATAGGGGAATGTGAAACATCATCAAGGACAGGGGGCTCAATCACACATGGAAGACAAGGTTGAGGCTGTAAGCTCATCATCTAAAACCATTCGCCTTCTCCGTGGCCTGTGCACTAAAGCACCCTCTTCTTCTTCTTCTACGAAACGAGACACACTCATCTTCCTCTTCGAGGAATATGAACCAATAATAATTTCCTGGGCTTGAGCCAAGGACATCTTCGGGATCGATGAAGCAAAAACCCCACGAGCAGAGAACCCTATCAAAAATGGAAAAAAGTTAAACGACAATAAAAAAGAGACTCAAGTAAGGAAAGAAGCAAGAACAAGAGCTTCACTTACAGTGGGTCTTTACTTGCCAACCATACCTCCCAGAGAGGTACTTCCAAGATCTCTCTTTTGAAGGAGCAACAAATAACAAAATTTTCTACCCAATCACGAATACCGGAGACATTCTCAATAGTATTCATGATTGATGAGAGAAGAAAAAAACATATATGGTGTTAAATAAAACATCTCAAGTCAAAACAATAAAAAGTAAATGTGAATTAAAGCATCCTCACGTGTGCGATTCCACTTCTCAAGGAAGGGAATATTTTCTTCACCTACTAAACCAACAGTGGGTACAGCAACATACCGGAGGTACCAGCCCCTATCCTTATCGTCTCCAGGGGTTACCTGCACTCTTTTACTTCTAGCAGTCAGAGTAAAAACCCTTTCACAAAATAAGGTAGGAGAGTAGATGTGAATAAGATGGTTGAAGGTAAAAGGAACCGAGGCTAAAGAAGCCAAACTCCTAAGACACGCAACAACTCACCACAAAAGCGGGCCAACTTCTCCTAAGCAGATATTAAAAAAACGGCAAAACTCAATTATAACTGGGTCAATGGGGGGTCTAAACCCTAAAGTGAAAGAATACGTATAAACAAAAGAATATCCCGTCTTATAAGACGCTATTATTTGATTACTATTCGGAATATAGACAGGAAAGTCAGACTTCCAAAAACACTCCCTCCGAACAAGGGAAATCTGACCCTCAGTTATAAGGGTTGGATATCTTTCGACACCGTCAAGAGAAGAAGATTGATCTACAAGAACTTGACTATCCCTAGCAAAAAAAAAACTCAGCAGGGAAAATTTCATCGACTCCAGGTTCACGAAGGCGTTCGCCTCTACCTCTAGACAAAGATCGAGAAACCCTAAATCTCGGAGAAATTGGAGATCTAGTGGAAGGAGGAGGAACTATCTGAGAAGAAGAGGAGCCCCTCTAAGGAGTGGATCCTAGACTTCTAAGTCTACCACCTCTCCGACTCCTAGTCGGAGCAGAAGATGGCCCTAAACTTTCAATATCTATTACTCTTTGAGGGTTGTTTGAAGAAGACATGTTTACAAAGGCAAAGAAGAAAGTTCTTTACAAAAAACAAAGTTAGAAAAGTGTTTCGTGGAAGCAGAGAAAAGAAAACATGTATTTATACTTTAAGACAACCGTCAAACATGAAGAAAAAGGAAAATAATGATGAAAAGTCATAACTGAAGATGTCACTTCGGGACTGGAACATCCGCAAAAAGCCCTAAAAGGTGCCGAGTAAATGCAGAACCAATCCGAAAAGGGCATGTGGTATGAGTATTAAATGGAAGTGACAAACGACGCCTATGGTGCAGAAAAGGATACAATGATTCAAGGAAAAGCGGCGGCAAAATATTCCTGCCATAAATGAATATCCACTTACCAAATATTAATCGTTAAATATATGGTAAGTGGGGGGACTATCTGTATTGGTAAAAAAGAGTTTCACAAGTAAGCCAGCTTTTGACAACTCAGTTAGTCACGTTGACACAGGAAAACGCGACAGCTGGATGTGATTCTTTGAAGAGATACGGTACAAAGAGGAACGGTTTAGTAAAACCACGAACTTATCAGCCACAGGAAACTCAACTTTATCAAAACAGGAGAGAGGCACGGTCAGAATGAATCTAGAAAAAGCTACGGGCAGATTCAAGGACCCACAATTGATTACTCGAACGTTATGTTACCGAACCCCGATTACCATTATCCTTTGTAACGCCTCATTAATATCATAATTAGTCATTAATGAGTAATCATAACAAGATCCGTACGTTGTAAGAATCTCCTATATAAGGGTGGGGAATACAACTTGTAAAGGCATCTGATTCTCGAATACAATCAACTTCGATTTTATATATTTCTACAGTATTGTCTATCATTCATTTTTCTCCATTACCTTGATTATTAGTAACCCGTATTCATATTAAAAATAATCTTTAGTCAAAGGGTCTAATTCTTTGGTTAAACAACTATATGTACCATGTTTAGGTAGTTTTATCCATATTTTTGCCTCTGTTGTTTCCTGAACTGTTATAAAAATTGTATCATGTTTTTGTACTGCATTGAATATTTAAATTGGGACTACGAACGAGATTTTGGGATCTTTCCCCGTGTGATGCATTGCATATTTAAATTGGGACTACAGACGAGATTCCGGGAGCTTTCCCCCTGTACTGCATTGCATATTTAAATTGGGACTACGGATGAGATTCCGGGAGCTTTCCCCCTGCACTGCATTGCATATTTGTTACTGTGATATATTTTGTGCTGAGCCGAGAGCTCCATGTTGTTATTTCCTTTTAGCTCATTGTTTCTACTGATTTGCCTCAGCTTATTATATCTCTCTGTTCAGATTTTAAACTGTTTTTACTATAAAATTCAGTAGATCCTTAACCTGACCTCGTCATTACTTGACTGAGGTGAGGCTTGGCACTTACTGGGTACCAATTTGTGGTGTACTCGTGCCCTTTCCTGCCCATGTTTTTGTGTGCAGATCCAGGTACCAACGCTCATTTTCGCTGCTAGGGGTCCGAGCAGCAGCTTCTAAGAGACCGAAAGGTTATTCTGCCACGTTCGCAGAGTCCTTCGAGTCACCTTCCACTCCAGACTTAGATAGATTTTCCTGTAAATTTCCTTACATTGTATAGAGCTATTTTGAGATAGAGCTTGTGACTAAAGTGATATTCCGGGTTTTGGGAAAGTTGTATTTTGTATACGCCAAGTGGCGATGTTCCATTGTAGACTCACTTATTTCGTATTTTTTTTTAATTGTTTTATTTAATATGTGTTTCCCTAATTAAGCCTACTTAGTCGTAGAGACTAGGTGCTGTCACGATGCCTTCGGAGGGGAAATCGAGACGTGACAAGTTGGTATCAGAGCGTCTAGGTTCATAGGAGTCACAAGTCACAAGCCGGTTTATTAGAGTCTCGTGGATCAGTGCGGAGACGTCCGTATCTATCTTCGGGAGGATTTGTAACTGTTAAGAACAATCACATTTCTTTGATTTCCTTTTCGTGCGAGTTATTGACACAAAAAATTATATTCTTTCCCACAGATGGTGAGGACCCGTACTGGGAGGATTGATGACCAGGCACCCGAGCCCCCTGCCAGAGCTGCCAGAGGACGGGTATCGCGCGGTGCAGCTCGAGCACCGGCGAGAGCAGCAGCAGAGGAGCCTATGGCAGCCCCAGCTAGAGAGCCATCACAGGAGGTCCCTATTGCTTCTCCAGTCTTGCACGAGACTTTCGCTCAGTTCATGAGCATGTTCAGTACTCTAGAGCAGACTGGACTATTTCTGATAGCCCCCGCTACATCTCAGGCCGGGGGAGGGGCACAGACTCCCCCAGCCCGCACTCCTGATTAGAGGAGCCAGGTTGATCAGGCCCCGGAGTATATTCCTATGCCCCCAGCGGCTCCAGTTTAGCGTGATGCTAGGGCAGCGACTTCTGATGCCGAGCAACTCATACTCGAGAGGTACAAGAAGTACCACCCACCTACTTTTAGCAAACTAGCTTCAGATTATGCTCTAGGATTTCTTGAGGAGTGTCATCATATTATTCACACTATGGGCATTGTGGAGACCAGTGGGGTTTCTTTCACCACTTTCCAGTTGAGGGGAGCGGCATATCAGTGGTGGCGGGCCTATGAGCACAGTAGTCTGGACGAGGCAGCCTCACTCACTTGGACTCAATTTTCAGAGATGTTTTTAGTGAGTATGTCCCTCAGAGCCTCAGGCGCGGAGTTTGAGTAGTTGCGTCGGGGTACTATGACTGTGTTGGAGTATGCAATCCATTTCAGTGAGTTAGCTTGGAATGCACCAGCCTTGGTTGCCACAGTCAGAGAGCGGGTTCGTCGCTTCATTGAGGAACTCCATCCTAGTATTCGGACAAATATGGCCAGAGAGTTGGAGATGGATATCACTTACCAGCAGGCAGTGAGTATTGCCAGGAGAGTAGAGGGAATGTTCACCCGGGACAGAGAGGAGAGGGAGGCCAAGAGGTCTCGAGATACTGGCCATTTTTCAGGAGCTTGTGCACTAGCAGCACGTTATAGTAAGGGCTTTGTGGTTTGCCCTGTTCATTCAGCCCTTCCAGCAGCCAGTGGTATTCGAGCTCCTCCTAGACCTCAGGAGTTCTATTATGCACCGCTAGTATCCAGTATGCCTCCAGTTCGAGGTGCTATTTTTGGCCAGCCCAGCAGGCTAGCAACTATTCAGTCTCAGCTGCAGCGTCCTTCGAAGGGTTGTTTTGAGTGTGGTGACACTCGTCACTTGATTAGAGATTGCCCGAGGGCCAGAAGGGGTGCACCTCCATAGTCTTATCAGCCTCCATGTGCTCCGCCGGGTCCTCCGGCTATTCTTCCAGCCCCAGCTTCCACTCCACCTCCTCAGCCAGCTTGAGGTGGGGGTTGGGGAGGTAAAGATCACTCTGAGGGGGAGACTAGGCCATATACTATGCTCTTGCAGCCCGTTCCGAGGCTGTTGATTCAGACTCAGTCATCACAGGTATTGTCCCTGTCTTCCATAGGGATGCATCAGTATTATTTGATCCAGGCTCTACGTATTCAGATGTGTCCTTTTATTTTGCTCCACATTTGGGGATATCTCGGGATTCTTTGAGTTCCCCTGTCTATGTATCTACTCATGTGGGAGACTCTCTAGTTGTGGACCGCGTATATCGGTCATGTCTTATTTCTCTTAGTGGTTTTGAGACCATGGCTGATTTATTAGTACTCAGCAGGGTAGATTTCTATGTTATCTTGGGCATGAACTGGTTGTCGCCCCATTATGCTATTCTTGATTGTCACGCTAAGGCCGTGACGCTGGCTATGCCAGGCTTTCCAAGATATGAGTGGAGAGGTACCTTAGAGTATACTCCCCGCAGGGTCATTTCATTCCTTAAGGCTCAACGGATGGTTGAGAAGGGGTGTGATGCGTACTTGGCCTATGTGAGAGATTGTCAGTTTTGATACTTCTCGAGTTGAGTTAGTTCCAGTAGTGAGGGAATTTTCTGATGTATTCCCAGATGATCTTCCGGGTATGCCGCCCGACAGAGATATTGATTTCGGCATTTATTTGTTGCCGGGCACTAAACCCATTTCTATCCCTCCTTACCGTATGGCTCCTCCTGAGTTGAAGGATCAGTTACAAGAGTTGCTGGATGAGGGTTTCATCAGACCCAGTGTATCACCTTGGGGTGCTTCAGTATTATTTGTGAAGAAAAAGGATGGTTCTATGCAGATGTGTATTGATTATCGGCAGGTGAACAAGGTCATCATGAAGAACAGGTATCCTTTTCCTCGCATTGATGATTTATTCAAAGAGCTACAGGGTTCCAGGGTATTCTCCAAGATTGACTTGCGTTCTGGCTATCGGTAGTGTATTGGTAAAAAAGAGTTTCACACGTAAGACAGCTTTTGACAACTCAGCCATTCACGTCGACACAAGAAAACGCAACAACTAGTGTTATTCTTTGAAGAGATACGGTACAAAGAGGCACGGTTTATTAAACCCACGAACTTATCAGCCACGGGAAACTCAACTTGATCAAAACGGGAGAGAGGTACGGTCAGAATGAATCTAGACAAAGCTACGGGCATATTCAAGGACCCACAATTGATTACTCGAACGTTACGTAATCGAACCCCAATTACCGTTATCCTTTATAATGCCTCATTAATGTCATAATTATTCATTAATGAGTAACCATAGCAAGAGTCATACGCTGTAAGAATCTCCTATATATGGGAGGGGAATACATCTTGTAAAGGCATCTGATTCTCGAATACAATCAACTTCAATTTTCTATATTTCTGCAGTATTGTCTATTATTCATTTTTCTCCATTACCTTGATTATCAGTAACCCGTATCCATCTTAAAAATAAGCTTTCGTCAAAGGGTCTAATTCTTTGGTTAAACAAATTGGTTCCATTACCGGGAATCTGCTAATCTTTGTTTACTTTTCAAGTGATATCCTCTGAATTATGTCAAACCCGAACGACAACAACTATAAAAGGAGTGGAACCCCAGTTCCATCGCCTTCAGGAACCCCACGTGGTTCGAGGGAACAATTCCCAGAAAGATCCAATAACAACAATGGTGATAATAATCAAACTGTGGAACAAGATCGTGTAAAGCAAATGATTGCAGAGTATGTGAGCAAAGCTTTTCAAGAATTGGCGAGAGGATTACCGGCAGCGCTACCTACACCGTCGACGCCACCCCCCAATAACACCATCACCATGGAAAATCCTCAATATGGTATGGCAAACTTAGGAGGAGGAGATACTCCTAATGAATCTCTCGAAACGAGACCAGGTATATCTAATAACTCAGAATTACAAAATTTACTGCTAACCATGCCGAAACAGATGAAAGAGCAGAACGATCGCGTTGAACAAATTCCTGGAGTACCACCTATCATCAAAGGCATCGATGTTGGTAGATATTCTCAACAACCTTGGAAGCCAAGTGCGGCACCCTGGCCTATACCCAAGAAGTTTAAAATTCCTGACGTTCCCAAATATGATGGAACAACTTGCCCACGCGACCATGTGACTGCTTTACTACCGGAGTAAAAGGCAACGACTTAACGAAACAAGAAATTGAATCAGTCCTTATCAAAAAATTTGGGGAAACACTTACCAAAGGGGACCTAACCTGGTATTCTCTTCTCCCTGAAAATTCTATTGACTCTTTTGCTGAGCTTGCAGATTCATTTATAAAAGCACACTCTGGTGCACAAAAAGTTGAGAAGAGAATGGAAGATATATTCAAAATAAAACAAGGAGACACAGAACTACTCCGTGAGTTTGTAGACAGGTTTCAACGAGAAAGAATGCAGTTACCCAGGGTGCCTGATAATTGGGAAGCCATGACATTTGCAAGCAACCTGAATGATAAAAGCTCAGAAGCCATGAGACGACTTAAGGAGAGTCTAAGAGAATTCCCCGCCACAACATGGAACGATGTATATAACAGGTACAGTACTAAACTCAGAATAGAAGAAGATATCATTGCTCGTTCAGGAGATGAAGATCATTCCAGATCCATACGTCCTGAATCAGATAGAAGATCAGGTAAAAATAGGTACGATCCTTACTTAGGACCGTCGGGACGCGATATCCGCCCCAGGTTTGAAAACACTAGGTCAGACTATAGAACACAAGGAAGAGACGTAGTCTCATCCTCGTCTAGATCCAAAAAAGATCGAGATGAACGACCTAGAGGTAGTACTCAAATTGGGGATCATACCTTTAATGTAAGTACTACTGAACTTGTCTCAATATTGAGGAACATGGGAGACAAGGTTAAGTATCCCAAAGAGACGCGATCAAATCCTAGTAGAAGAAACCCAGATCACTGGTGTGAATTTCACAACGATCATGGGCACAAAACTGCGGATTGCAGATTTTTACAAGGTGAAGTAGAAAATTTGTTAAAACAGGGCTATTTAACATAATTGTTTAGTGATAAAGGTAAACATGCATATATGAGGAACATGGAGGAGCCCCCAAAGCCTCCTTCTCCAAAACGAACCGTAAACGTAATACACGGGGGTGATGAAATAAACGGAGTGATTTGCAAAACAACCACAAAGTAAACAATTACACATAGGAAACGGGGTCATGGAGAAGACGATATAACCTTCGATGATGCAGATATCAGCGGGTTAATGCTTCCGCACAATGATGCTCTGGTAATATATTTACTTATTCATGACACTAACGTAATAAGTGTGTTGATTGATCCAGGAAGTTTAGTCAATATCATTTTGCTAAGAGTCATGGAAGAAATGCTACTGGGGAATCAAGTAATCCCAAAAGCACGAGCCATATCAGGGTCTGATAACTCTACGATTATAACAAAATGAGAAATTGAGCTTACACTTATGCTGAGGGGGTGATCAAAAGTGCCAGGTTCGAAGTCATCGATACTGACATGGCTTATAACGTGATCATTGGAATGCCATGGATCCACGACATGAAAGAGATTCCTTCCACGTTGCATCAGGTAATCAAATTTCTATCTGAATGGGGGATTCAACAAATCAAAGGAGATCAGCAGACTGCAAGAAATATAAACTCTATGGTACACTACAAAAAGAAAATAGAGGTGGAAGCATTACGAGATAAGGGAATCTCCCAAGCAGGTAACACAGCCCAAACAAGCATGGAAGAAATTACTACCCAAATAGGTACGGAAGGTATTATTGCTGAAACAAGTAGGCAAGAAAATACTTACGAGAAGGAGATTCAAGTTACCACGGAAGGTGTACTATACCACACAGATGCAGATTCCAGACCGGGCGTCATTCGTGAACCGGAGGAAGATGAGCACATCAAAACAACTACGGTGGAGATCAAAGCTGTTCCGTTATCTGAACAAAATCCTGAGCAGAAAGTGTATATAGGAACGAGGATAGGCCCCGCTCGAAGAGGTAAGTTAATTGATTATTTAAAGGCTAATGCATACTGCTTTGCGTGGTCCCACTCAGATATGACAGGCATCCCACCAGAAGTGATGACTCATAAACTAAATGAAGATCTATCCTTCGTACCTGTTAAGCAGAAGAAAATAAAGCAAGGACCATTCAAGAACCAAGTGATCGACGAAAAGGTACAGAAATGCTTGAAGATTGGTTCGATACGAGAGGTAACGTACCCTAGCTGGCTAGCAAACACCGTGGTAGTGCCTAAAAAGAATGAAAAGTGGAGAGTATGGGTAGATTATACTGACTTAAATAAAGCATGCCCCAAAGATTCATTCCCACTGCCACATATAGATCAAATGATTGATGCCACATCAGGTCATGAATTATTGAGATTTTTAGATGCATATTCTAGTTATAATCAAATTAAAATGAATCCCTCAGATGAGGAAAAAACTTCTTTCATTACAAACAGGGGGACTTACTGTTATAAAGTTATGCCTTTTGGCTTAAAAAACGCTGGAGCCACCTATCAAAGGTTAGTGACTAAAATGTTTCAAGAACATCTTGGAAAGATGATGGAAGTCTATATTGATGATATGTTGGTAAAATCAACACAAGCACAAGACCATTTCCAGCATCTCTCTACTGCTTTTGATATTCTACGCAGGCATAATATGAAGTTAAATCCAGAGAAGTGCGCTTTTGGAGTGCAATCACGTAAATTTTTGGGTTTCCTTGTGTCAAACAGAGGAATAGAGGTAAATACCGCTAAAATTAAAGCTATAGAGGAAATATCTGATATTTTAACAAATAAAAAGGAAGTTTAAAGACTGACAGGGAGAATAACATCTTTGGGTAGGTTTATTTCTAAATCTTTCAAAAAACGTTTTAAATTCTTCTCAGTTTTCAAAAAGTAGAATCAGTTCGAATGGACTGAAGAATGTCAGCAAGACCTCAAGAACCTAAAGATTTATCTATCGAAACCACCACTGCTTTCAAAGCCAAAAAAAAGGGAAAGATTGTACATCTACCTGGCTGTCTCAGAAATTGCTGTAAGTGCAGTATTGGTAAGAGAAGAAAAAGGTAACAGTCACCTGTCTATTATGTAAGTAAAACTTTGTTAGATGCTGAGACTAGATATCCACATCTGAAAAAGTTAGCCTTCGCTTTAATAATGGCATCTAGAAAATTAAGACCCTATTTTCAATGCCACCCAATCACCGCTGTGACCTCATATCCTTTAAGAAATATTCTGCATAAACAGGAATTGTCAGGAATATTAGCCAAGTGGGCCATATAACTAAGTGAGCAAGAAATAATCTATCAGCCTAGAACTGCAATTAAGCCTAAAATACCAGCTGATTTTGTTGCTGACTTTAGTAATAACATTGTACCTGAAGTAGAAAAAGAGTTACAACTCTTTAACGATGTTAATCCAGGCATATGGACCTTGTTCACCGATGGTTCTTCAAATATAAAAGGTGCCGGCTTAGGCATAGTCTTGATATCACCCACGGGTGAAAAGACACGGCAAACTGTAAAGTGTTATCCTATCACTAACAATGAACCGGAGTACGGAGGTGTTATTGCAGGGCTTGAACTCGCACGAGAGCTCTCAATCGAGTAAATTGTGATCAACCACGACTCCCAACTAGTAGTAAATCAGATACAGGGGACTTACATTGCTCAAGAAACTAGAATGCAACAGTATCTTGAAAAAGTAGGAGAGCTCGTGAGAAAATTCAAAACATGGAAGGTAATGCAAATACCTAGAGAGGAGAATGTAGAAGCAGATGCATTAGCTAACCTCACAGCAGTCACGGAAGTAACGAACAAAGACAATACAATTGTCGTTCAACTATTTCATTCAATAATAGACCAGGACAGGAATGAGGTAACTTTCAACAACCTAACTTGGGACTGGAGAAACGAAATTTTTATTTTTTTGCAGAATGGCATTGTACCTGAAGACAGGAAAGTAGCTCAAGCACTTCGCCGCAAAGCTGCACGGTACTGCCTTATTCGCAACTCACTTTATCGCAAGATGATCGGAGGACCCCTAGCTAAATGCCTCGGACCTAACCAAACATAATTTGTGATGAAAGAAGTCCACGGAGGACACCATGGAAATCACTCAGGGGTGAGATCCTTAGTGAAAACACTAATCAGAGCGGGATACTATTAACCTAAGATGGAAGAAGAAGCCGAGAATTTCGTATCCAAATCTGACAGATGTCAAAGGTTTGCCAATAACATGCATCGACCAGCGGAATTATTACATCCAATAATATCCCCATGGCCTTTCATGAAATGGGGTATGGACATAGTGGGACCTCTTCCCACAACTAAAGGACAGGTACATTTTTTACTCGTACTAACCGACTATTTTACAAAATGGGTAGAGGTAGAAGCGTTCAAACAAGTGCGAGAAAAGGAAGTTAAAAGTTTCTTATGGCGAAACATAATATGTCTTTCTGGAATACCAGAGGAAATCGTGTGTGATAATGGCCCACAATTCATAGTCACGCAAATCACATAATTTTTCGAAAGTTGGCAAATCTAGAGGATCACTTCAACGTCGTACCACCCCGTGGCTAATGGTCAAGATGAGTCAACGAATAAGGTCATCATCAACAATCTAAAGAAGCGACTGGATAAAGCCAAAGGAAATTGGACTGATGAGTTACCAGCGGTACTATGGGCATACAGAACAACTTCAAAGATAGCCACGGGAGAAACTCCGTTCGCACTTGTTTATGGCTCAGAAGCCTTAATACCCGTGGAGATTAGCGAACCAAGCATAAGGTTCTCAACAGCCATGGAAGGTGAAAATGACGAAGAATTAAGGACCAACCTGGACCTGCTCGAACCACAGAGAGAAGTAGCATTGATACGGATGGCATCTCAGAAACAAATCTAGAGCGTTATTACAACCATAAATCTCATCTCATGTATTTTAAAATTGGGGACTTCATCCTAAAAAAAGTCTTTCAATCAACAAAAGAAGCAGGTGCAGGAAAGCTAAATCAAAACTGGGAAGGACCTTACAAAATCCGAGGCATAGCTGGGAAAGGCGCCTATGAGTTGGAAGCTATGGACGACAGAGTTCTACCAACAAGTTCGAATTCCATCCATATAAATAAGTATTACTTCTAAAAGAAAAGAATATCCACTGCAGGTATCACACGTTTGATTTTATTTTGAACATTTAAAAATTTTACTAACTTTTTTAGATGATAGGCACAAAGCTAATCCATCACCAGATGATGATATTAGACCTGCAAAGATGCGAGGAAATAACATAATTCCTGGTCTAGGGTTACACTTTCTGATGGATGTTTTAAAAGGCTTAAGTAGTCATCATCTGAAAAACTATATACCTTCAAGTCCGGAATGTTTTTCCTTTTCAGGAAAAGGACCACAAGGAAGGAATAATCAAGTGCTCGAGATTTCATTCTTCAAAGCTCAAACACTTGGGGGACTATACAGTATGGAAGGCTAAGACGAAGCAAAGAAGACTATCAAAAAGTCAAAAGCTCGAGCCTGAAGACCCATCTACCCAACGAGACAAGTGACACGAGCAGAATCGAAAGAAATCAAAAGAGCCATCCAAATACAAAGCCTAATGCAAAAGACAAAAACCTTCGAACATATTCAGGTTGAAAGGCAAAATACTAGTCACGAGAAAGAAATGTACATCTTTATACTTATTCAAAGCTGTTGTAACAAAAACAGTTAGGGGTAAAAGATCATCATCTATGTACTCATTCAAAAAATTGTTCTCGAATAAAAAAGTTATGGATGAAAGATCTAAATACTTGTATTTGTTCAAGAAACTGTTATCAAATAAAAACAGTTACGAATAAGAAAACATTTCCCT
>ML346219.1:0-78391 GCA_005239505.1 Nicotiana paniculata
CAGGATTATATTTGCAACGCCCGCTTAGTCTTCTACAAGACATAGTTGAGCGTGATCACTACTTATCTTTTATCTCTCCTTTTTTTCTTTTCTCTTCCTTCTTTTTTCCTTCCTTGCTTTCCTCTTCTTCTTCTTGACCTTCCTGAGTCGAGGGTCTATTGGAAATGACCTCTCTACCTACATTAGGTAGGTGTAAGGTCTGCGTACATACTACCCTCCTCATACCCCATATGTTGGGATTATACTGGGTTTGTTGTTGTTGTTGTTGTTGTTGTACTCGACCAGATACATCATGTGCTATTAGAAAACTGAGTCGGTTTACAAGTAATCCCAATCAAATACATTGGATGGCAATGAAACGAGTTTTGGGGTATCTGAAACATACCCAAAATTATGCTTTACATTATAACGAATATCCCTCCGTGATCGAGGGATATAGTGATGCAAATTGGATCACCGGATCATCTGAAGTTTAATTAAATCCACGAGTAGATATGTTTTCACAATTGGGGGTAGAGCAGTGTCTTGGAAATCATCCAAACAAAAGTGCATCGTCCGTTCTACAATGGAATCTGAATTCAAAGCTTTAAATAAGGCCGGTGAAGAAACTGAATGGCTCAAGAATTTCTTGGAAGATATTCCATTATGTCCCAAACCTTTGGCACCTATTTGTATACATTGTGATAGTCAAGCGGCAATAGGCAGGGCAGGGAGCGTTATGTATAACGGAAAATCTCGTCATATACGATAGAGACACAATATCGTTAGACAACTACTCTTTAGTGGTGTTATCACGATTGACTACGTAAAGTCAAGAGATAACATGTTGGATCCATTTACAAAAGGCATATCTAGAGAGGCAGTTGAAAGATCATCAAAAGGGATGGGGTTAAGGCCTAGGACAAGTCATCATGGCGGTAACTCTACCTAGCAGACTGGAGATCCCAAGAGCTAAGTTCAAAGAGATCAAACAAAGTTATGAATGACAGTTCAATGTTGTTAAATAATGCAACCCATTCTCGTGATGAAGACAATGTTAAAAAAATGAGGTAAAGCATTAAGGCTTTTTGATGAGTCAATAAAGCTTAAAGCTTTTTAATGATTGGCTAAGTCTGGCAGGATATGACCAGATAGTGTGTCTACAGGATTACACGTTTAGTAAAAAAACCTATGTGAGTGTGAAGTGTAAGCCGCTTCAAGAGGAATGAAAGTAAAGGCCCATTCTCTAAGCACTCATGAAACCAGGCGGTGTTCATGGCTGAAACGAACACAACCGTGAGAACCATAAATGATTAAGGATTGATTGTGTGACTTATGTTGTCTAGGTATACAACAAAGCTCGACGGTTCAAAGATATCAAATCTACCAATTGACTGAGTATATCCGATATAAGTTCACTACAGAAAGTTCAAAGGGAAACCTACTTATCCAGATGCAATTAATTCTTGCATGTAAAACACACACGCGTCTGTGCATTCCTTTATTTTATAGCCATTCCACATTCATGTGGGGGATTGTTGGGCTTTTAAACTTAGTTTAGCTTAATTTTAAGCTTGGTGTAGCTTAAAGAGGGTGAATGGGAAATAGATAGAAAATGTATTTGAGTTTCCCTTCTTGGCAAAGGGACATTGTCCCATATTAGAGGAAGAAAAGACTTATGATGGGTATATATACAATTGCTCTTCTTCTAGCTCTTAAAGAGTTAAGAAGAAGGCAAGCTTCACGGCGGCGTCTTCGTCGCTCACTCGGCTCAGCTTCGGATTCAGATTCGGATATGGATTCGGATTTGGTCAAAGATTTTCAATTATTTAATTAACGAAAATTTAATATGCCTTGAATCCCAGAATTTTTACTTACTAAATTTTCTGATTATCTTCTTCACCGGAGTTTTTGGTACCAATACGCTGATGAGTTAAATCGTTCTATCCTGGTAGGATAATATTCCAACATCTCGGGTACTTGAGGGAAATAATTTTCTTAAGGACACACTGTGCATTCAGTGGGCTCGATTTATTCATATACTGTTTTCCTAAAATTTATTTCGTTAAACTGGTTCTACTAACTTTCTATTTATGTTTCTATTTCAAAAAGTTTAATGATTTTATTGTTTATTACAACAAATACAGATTGGATAACAGATATTCAATAGAGTGAGACAAAGCTTATAGAATGATTGTGAAATGAGAATTTTTATATGGGAGTGATGTTGGTAATCAAAATCCCCCAATATGGATATTGTAAAAATACAAATATTAAGATGAATGTGTGATAAGATTTGAAATGTCAGAGAAGCATAATTAACAGAGGTACATTGGTGTGACATAAAACGAGAGAATGAAAGACTATTTGGTCATGTCCAACATAGATTTCAAACGTACACACAGGTTCATTGGTGTGATAATGGTTAAATACGTTAATAAGGGAAATGATAAACACCTAAGTCTTAAATGATCACCATTAACCTCTCGAAATCAATGTTGACTTAGCGAAAACAAAAATGGAAGTAAAAGATTTAGTATAAGATATACCAACTAGTTGCTATCAAGAGTTAGTTGTATTGGCAGGATTTTGTGTTTGTCAAGACATCTAGTTAGTTGGGGACTTATTTGTGGCACAAATTATTTAGTATTGTAACAACAGGGTTTAGACGAAGAGAATGAATATTGATTATTCATATAATCGACCTCGAACTAGTTTTAGATTTGATATGTAACTTTTGTTGTTGGATCCCAGTCACGTTGCAAAGTGCAGAACTATGAACACAAAATTTTATAGTTTATAAAGGGTTGAAACTTCATAATTATTAAAGGAAGAAGTTGTAAAAAGGAAGTCCACTACTTCTATTTGTGTAGCAGAAGTGAGGAAAATGGAGAATCATCCAAAAGGAAATGGGCAATGCATTGCCAACGTCAAGGAAAGCCACATTGGATTTTGTCTCTCATTGCTTTTGAGTAAAAGTGATGGTCAGACATCCAACGATGAATATCCAAACAATAAATATCCTGTTGGGTGTTTAATGAAGGCCACACCTTAGCCACAAATACTAAAGTCATTTCATTCCCAATTCTCTCTCCGATGTTTTGATTTGATTTTGTTTTCGGGTTTAACCATCAGTTATTCGAAATCTACTAGTCCAACTAATCTAAGTACAAATACTCACTGTAGAGATAAAACTCTCTCTATCAAAAGGTTAGCTCTTTTCATTATTATTTCTTCTATTTTTGAACATCTTCATATCACTCAATCATATATTTTTACCATGTCCGGGAACAAGTATTTATTTGTTTCCTTACATTATTCTTGTGTGTATCTGGTAAAACGACAACCCCTGTGAGATGGAAAAAACCCCATGGTCACCAGTCTCCGAGCTTTCTCTACCACATGTATTAAACTCCACTGTTTCTCATTAATTAGTAAACTAAGTAGCATTTAAATAATCATCGGAACATCTCAATATTGTCTCTCCAATACAAGTTGGGAGTCAAGAAAAAGAAGTTGAGAATAACGAATATATGCATCCGTGTAGTGTACATAGATATATCCTAAGTTGCTCTGACAGGGTAGTTTAGGTGCCGTACCCGTATCGACAGGACACTAGTATGAGTGTGGGTATGGGATCCGTACCGGATTTGGTAAAATAATTTTGGGTACTTTGACCGTGACGGACGGATAAATTCGAGACGCGATACAATTTGATTCTCGAAATAAAACCAAAACTAGGGCGAATTTGAAGAAAATAACATACCTTATCCAGGAAATCAATTCTTTACTTATCTACAACTTGAGAATAAAAAAGAAATCCACTCTTTGCAAGCTATACATAAGTATTCCACCAAATTCCTCATAATTTAGATTTATTTTTATTTTTTTGAATTATTTTTAGGCGAATCCCCGCACCCGTATCCGTACTAGGATCCGTATCCCCGAATCTTACAATTTACATCTCGAAAAATCCGACCTCTAGATCCAAACCCGTGTCGAACACCCGCACCCGTGTTTGGTAACTTAGGATATATCATCATAAGATGTATATTACGAATCGTTTCTACTGATATTATACTATAGTATAACTAGGTAATATTAACCTTTTTTTTGTGTTATGTATGTATAGGGGGAGATCGGTTTATGGTATATTAAAAATATTATTTTAGTTTTACCATCATTTTCACATAATATCTATAAAATATAGCGTAGGAGATTGACATCTGTGTAGGGTCGTCTTCAAAGTAGGGGGGGGGGGGGTTAAATTGTGGCCGATCAAAAATTAGTTGACTGGATATAGCTTTAGTCGACTAGATTTTTCACAGTTAATAGTATGAAGGGAAATGAACCAAGTAAAATGAAATATAGCAAGACACAGTAGTTTTTATACTGGTTCAGTACCGGTGAGGTACTTACGTCCAGTTTCCCTTGGGTCACAAGGGTTCTCTTCGATCTTCAATAACAAGATTAGAATGGTGATGATTTTTGTTCGTTAATCATCCCACGTTTAGCGACAATAGCTTTTGACACAACTTTCTTTGTGTTCTATCTCTTCCTATCTTTTATGACACTTGTAGACTTAGAATACAGTGTTTGTACTAAAAATAGAAAGATTTAGAAAACAGAAACATTGATCATGCACACCTCCAACCTATACTCTTTTTCTTTCTTTCTCCCCTCTTTGACATCAATCAAAAAGAGAAAAAGAGACTATTTGCAGAAATAATACTAACTAAGCAGGCATAGAATTTGTACAGACAAGCAGTTATAGTGAGCATAGTCGACTAGTGCTCACACAGGCACAACCAAAAGAGAAAGTTTTAAAGTACCACAAAACAAAAGGCAAAAAAACAATTGTCTTAAGCATCTCCAGACTTTCAGTTCCTTCCAAGGAAATATTTCAGGGTATTGATCACTTTGGTGCAGAAGCTTTCACAAGAGGCATCAATGTCCTTGGTGACTTTGGTCAGTTTCTCAGTGACATCTTGCATGGACCTCATTCCTTGCCTCTTTGTGGCTTGAAGAGTGATCCTAAGCCTGGCCATGTCTGCCCGGGATTCCTTGGTTACTTCTCTGATCTTGTCCACCTGCTCCTGCATAGAGGTTAGTAATTCCTTGATCCCTGCAATATTTTGCTGCATCAGCATCAGCTGGTCTGGAGAAGAGGATATGTTGGCTTCAGATTTGAATCCCCCATTACTCTGAGAAAGGATGACCTCGGGTTCTTTGTCCTTTTTGAGCCAAGTCCCCTCAATCAAGGTATACCCCATCATGGCAAAGGTTGTTTTGTCATAAGTGTTGGAGATAGTCTTTTGAGCATAGAGAGATAGATCTACTTTCATTACTTTCAGAATGTGAGAGACTAGTAAACCATATGGCAGGCTGCTCGCAGAGGAGGAAACATCCCTGATGCTTTTAAGCATGTATTGACGAACCCAAGCAAACTAGTTTATAGCTTTACCATTTACCAAACAATATAGAACAAAGACATCTCTAAGAGACAAAGTACTCAGAGAACCAGTACGGGGTAGCAAAGTGGTTGCAATAATATGGCCTAGAACACGATACTCAAATTTCAAGTTCTTAGGGCCTATATCCAGGGTGTTTTAGACAAAACACTTTTGGCCTCATCAAAAGATACTTCAAAATTATCCTGCCAGGAATATTGCACAAAAAATTTGTAACCAACAAACTTTGTAGCAAAGATTTTTTTCAAACTGATAAGAGTCAAGGATAATACGAGTTTCTAAGACCATGGTTTCCAGATCATCTTTTTCATTCACAAAAAAGTTTGCATAAAACACGCGCACAAGTCACCAACTGTTTCAAACAGAGAGACAAGTTTCTGAGTTTCAAAAATAGACAGAACATCATAGTGAGAGTTTTTCATAGACTTTAAACTTACAGTGCAACCAAAAGCAATTAATTTTCCTTTGAAGGACACAAACCTAGAATTTTCCTCAAGACTATAGAAAATCATCTTGTCTTCAGGGCCAAACTCCACATTTTCAGTTTTTTCCTTTTTCCGAGAGGATTGTTTGGGAATAAGCTCCATTGGTCGTCTTCCCGCGCTCTTTTGAGATATGAGGATGTCTTATTATGAGCCACTAGAATCTTCTTCAGTAAGTAAGTGATCTGTGCTTTCAGAGGATTCGATATCAACTGGATCATCTTTGGTTTTATTGAATTGGTGGTTTCATTTTTTGTCTTCATCCAAAGTAGTAGATGGACTCATAGGAGTTCCTATGGCTTTTGCATTGGACATACCAAACTTTTTTATGAGTTCCTTCGTGTACTTTTTTTGACTGATGAAGATTCCTTTCTGAACTTGCTTGATTTCAAGTCTAAGGAAGAAGGTTAATTCTCCCATCATACTCATTTCAAATTCTCCTTTCATGATGTTAGAGAAATTGTTGCACAAAACAATGTTAGTACTGCCAAAAATAATGACAATTACATAAATTTGCACAATCAAGTTACCTAGTGAAGATCGTTTGATAAAGAGAGTAGTATCAATATTACCTCTGTCGAACATGTGTTCAAGCAAATATGAATTTAGCCTTTCATACCAGGATCTAGGAGCTTGTTTTAGGTCGTACAATGCTTTGGACAGTTTGTAGACATGATTAGGGAAGGACTCATTTACAAATCCTGGAGGTTTCTTAACAAAAACTTCCTCGATGAATCCATTCAAGAAGGAACTTTTAACATCCATCTGAAACATTCTGAAACACTTATGAGCAACATAAGCTAATAGAATGCGAATAGATTATAACCTGGCAACAGGGGCGAAGGTTTCCTCATAATCAATTCCTTTTTATTGTGAATAACCTTGTGCAACTAGTCTGGCTTTATTTCTCACAACTTGTCCAGATTCATTCAACTTATTTCTAAACACCCATTTTGTTCCAACAATAGATGCATTCAGTGGCTTAGGAATGAGTTCCTATACCTTGTTTTTCTCAAACTGATCAAGCTCCTCTTTCATTGCAGCTATCCAGCTTTTGTCTCCAAGTGCTTTGTCCACCTTTTTTGGTTCAAATTGGGATATGAGAGCAATATTTGATGTCTTCTTTAGAGATCTTCTAGTTATCATTCCTTCCTGAGGATTTCGAATGATATACTTGTGAAGGTATCCAGTTCACTCTTCCATTCATTTGGGACGACTAATGTTGGCTCCTTTTCAGCAAAGTTTGTTGGAGTAATTGAATTGGACTCCTGGTTTTCTGAAAAATGGATAGATGATTGATCTTGCTGATAATTTATTTCTTCAGAAGCAATTTCACCTGTATCAATAGATTTTGGTACTATAAAAAAAATTTTATCTTCAGGAAGATGATCATTCTTCAAATGAGGGTTAATATCCACAAAAACAACATGTATGGATTCTTCAATAGATAAAGTACGTTTATTAAAACTCTATATGCTCTGCTGGAGGGAGAGTATCCAAGAAAAATACATTCGTCACTTTTTGGATCAAACTTGCCAAGATTGTCTTTTTCATTGTTGTGAATAAAACACTTACAATCGAAAGGATGGAAGTAACTAATGTTGGGTATTTTTCCTCTCCATAGTTCATAAGGAGTCTTCTTGAGTATTGGTCGAATAAGGAATCTGTTAATGATATGACATGTTGTACTTACAGCTTCTGCCCAGAAGTGGTGTGGAAGAGAATTTTCCACAATCATGGTTCTTGCCATGTCTTGTAGAGTTCTATTTTTACGCTCTACCACTCCATTTTGTTGAGGCGATCTTGGGGAAGAGAAATTGTGTGAAATCCCTTGATTATTGCAGAAGCTCTCAAATGCTTTACTTTCAAATTCTCCTCCATGATCACTTCTTATGGAAGAAATAAAGTAGCCTTTTTCACGCTGCACTTTCTTGCAAAAGAATTCAAAGTTTTTTAAAGCTTCATCCTTGTGACTTAGAAAAATAACCCAGGTGAATCTAGAAAATCATCTATTATAGCAAGGGCATATTTTCTACCACCTATACTAGCAGTTCTAGTAGGCCCAAATAGATCCATATGCAAAAGTTGAAGAGGTTTTGAGTAGAAATAATATTTTTGACTTTAAAAGAAGATTTGATTTGTTTTCCTAGTTGACATGTATCACAAATTTGATCTTTTGAAAAATCTAGTTTTGGAAGACCAATGACAAGATAATTTTTAGAAAGCTTATGAATAGTATGCATGATGGCATGACCAAGTTTTCTATGTCATACACAGGTATCATCAAGAATGGAAGCTAGACAGATTTGATTACCAACACTATCTAAGTTTCTGATAATATAAACATTTTTGTCCTTATTTCCAGAGAGAATAACTTTACTTGATTCATCTTCAATAAACTAACCATATTTTTTGAAACGCACTTCATAGTCATTGTCACATAGTTGACTAATACTGAGAAGATTGTAACCAAGTTCATCAACCAGATACACTTCATCTACATCATATGTTGAGCTGAGAGGAACCTTTCCAACTCCAGTTACATTTTCTTTTGATTTATGTCCAAAGGTAACTGTTCCTCCATCTAATTTGGTGACAGTTTTGAATAATTGTTTGTCACCAGTCATATGTTTGGAACACGCGCTGTCAAGATACCATTTTCCTTTTCGATTCTTCTTGCAGTGTTCCTGCAAAATAAAATTACTTGTTTTTAATTACCCAAGCCTGCTTGTGTCCTGAATTGTTAATTTTTTTGAGTGTTAGCTTGACTAGAGGATTTAGGTCGCCAGACCCATCTCCTATTGTCCTTGAACCTGCAACGGTTAGAAGTGTGACCAAGTTTTCCACAATATAAACACGGCGGATTATTGTGATTTCCATAGCTCCTTTCTGCTCTGATTATGTTCCTGCATTGGTTAGTATTGTGACCATTTTTACCACAATAAGAACATGCATGAGCGTTTCTAGTTCTAATCAGAGAATTATGAGGAACAGTTTGATTTGATTTGAAAGAACTATGACTTGTGGATTTTCGTAATCCATTCAGTTGAAGTTGAAGTTCATTAACTTCATCTTGAAGCATGTCACGCTCAATTTCACAAACTTCTAGCTTCAAGGCCTAGTCTTTCTTTTCTCTTTGGATTTTTCTAAGTTCATTTAGAACTCTTTCCATATCTGCAAGAGCAATATCAACAAATTCTTGAAGTTCATAACTGTTGGGATAAGTAGGAAGATGTGCCATACTGGTTCCCTCGTCTGCCATAAGACCAAGTTCACCTGAATCTTCTTCCTCATTTGTTCCTTCGTCTGCCATGATTCCAAGCTTTCCTAGGTCCTCATTGTTGTCTTCTTTTATGGCCATGAAACACATATTTGTAATTTCTTCATGGTCAGATTCTTCTTCATCACTCCAGACTCCAAAATACTTCTTCTCATGAAGGTTCCTGCGGAGCTTTTTCTTCAGTTCGGGACAATCAACTTGAATGTGTCCATGCTTTTCACATTCGTAGCATCTTCCATCATTTTTATCATTTTCATTATTTGTCCTTCCTTTTCTGAAGTTTGATTTTCCTCTTTTGCTATATCTGTTTTTCCTCATCATGCTTGTTACAACTTGGGAGAGCATGGCTATGTTTTCATCCTGTTCTCCTTCTTCCTCTTCTTCTTCTTCATTTTTTTGGTTCAGCTACAGTTGCTTTAAAGGCAACTATTTTTTTCTTTTCTTGTTGAATTTGTCTGTCCAAGTGAGTTTTCTCAAAGGCAATTAAATCACCTCTAATTTTGTCATATGACATTTTGTCAAGATCCTGACATTCCAGAGCGATAACCTTAGGCTGCCAAATTGTGGGAAGACTTCTAAGAATTTTTCTAACTTGCTCCCCGCTCTTATTGGTCTACCAAAAGATTTTAGATCTCCAAGAATTTTGCTGAACCTGGAGAACATTTCCTCCACCGATTCTTCATCCTTCATCTGAAATAGCTCATAGTCACGAACAAGAAGAGTAATTCTTGTTTCATTTACCTTGTTGGTTCCTTCATATGTGACCTCCAATTTATCCCACATTTCTTTAGCAGTTTCAAGCTTGAGATCTTTTCATACTCTTCTCCATTGATAGCATTGTACAACAGATTTTTTTGCTTTAGCATTCACAGTTATGGAAGCATCTTGTCATCATTATAATCATCTAGGTCAAGTAGATCAGTTGATACAATTACTTGACCATTCTCATCTTTCTTTGGCAGAATTGGAAAATTCCTTTTTTTTATCACACATCAAACTTCAATGTCACCGGACATAGTGTATGTTTCCATACGAACTTTCCAGTGAAAAACGTGTTGTCCGTTGAAATATGGAGGTCGTACTTGAGATGTTCCTTCTTGAAATAATGCACCAACGACTGTGATTGATCCCATGATCTTTTCCTCACTAGCTGTTAAGCAAAATCTGTGGGCCTAACTCTGATACCAATTGAAAGTACAAGGAGGGGGAGGGGGGGTGAATTGTGGCCGATTAAAAATTAGTTGACTGGATATAGCTTTAGTCGACTAGATTCTGCACAGTTAACAATATGAAGGGAAATGAACCAAGAAAAACGAAATATAGCAAGACACAACAGTTTTTATACTGGTTCAGTACCGGTTAGATACTTACGTCCAGTTTTCCTTGGGTCACAAGGGTTATCTTAGATCTTCAATAACAAGATTACAATGGTGATGGTTTTGGTTCGTTATCCATCCAACGATATTTAGCGACAATAGCTTTTGACACAACTCTCTTTGTATTCTATCTCTTCCTATCTTTTATGACACTTGTAGAATTAAGAATATAGTATTTGTACTAAAAACTAGAAAGGTTTAGAAGACAGATTGTGTACTTGTGTGTGTTCCAATGACCTTCTGCTTCTTCCTTTATAGCTTAGTGATTTTTCTTCTTCCATGATTTCTGGGATTGATGAGCAATTTCAAGAACTCTTTCCTTTCTTGAGGCATGCACTTCTAAGAGAAAGACCCAAGGGTTGCCACATGAATCTAGCTTGAGATGGAGGCTAGATTCATCTCGCGTTCCTTATGGATTGCTTCCTTGATTGGAGATACTCCTGACTGATCTTGGTTGATTGCTTCAATCATGGCAGATGTTGTCTTTCTAGGCTTGAGCTTCTACTGCATCTTGATAGTTGTTTTGTTGGCTGAGATTTGCTCCAATTTGCACACTTGAAAGTCTTGATCAGTGTTGATTGATTTCTTTCTTTTTAGTCCGGCTGATTTATTTTCCATGTAAAGTAATGGTTCAAGATACATAGCCGTTGAGTGGATCTTCATTCCTTTTAGCAATGTTGTTGTTTAGCGGAATGAAATCTATATATACCAGAATAACATTAATCAAGATTTTTATAGATTGTTGATCATTGTTAAAATTCTAGACCTAACACATCTTTATCATTCAAATTATAACTAACCATAGGAGATCGTTTGCTTTCATATACTCCATTCACAGGATAATTAACCTCAACTCAACGGAGAAGGAATGTGTTAACAAAGGTATGGTATCTTTCTAATATTTCGTCAAAAGTCAAAACTAGATGGCCTACATGTCAAACTTTTCTTTTGATGCGAGTGCCTGAGGATAAGTCTACTCGCTTAAAAAATTCAAAGACATGAGTTGGATTGGATACTAGTCTAATTTGTGGCCTATAATCGAGTCTGTCAATCTCCAGATATTTACATAGTCAATTAAATATTTAAAACCTCGAAAATATCTCGAATAAAATAATGAAAAATGGAAAAAGGATATGTTTGGAAACTAAAGCCGGTTTTGAATATCGTTGTCACTACCTATGTTAAAGCTCGGCCATTCATATTCAAACTTGAATCTTAACTACTACGTTTAATTTTTTTGTTAGAAGTAGAGTCAGAATTTAATTTAAATATTGTCATTAAATGCATAAATTAATTTAGTTACTGAATTTATATTTAAATATAATTTTTAATACAAAAATAGAATTTATGTAAAATTTATTGGATTCGTTCGACTCCGAGTTAATATTACACCTCTGCTCCTGCTCCTTTCGGAAGATGTGCTGACCACCATTTTAGTCAAGACGTTACGTGCACCAACTTAAGTTACTGAAAATAATAGGTAACTGTTTATAAGAAACATAATTTGATAATTAAAATTATTACTTATGATAATAAATTAAATTATATTTAAACAATTACAACAAAAGGTGGCAATCAGAACCAAGGAAATGTGCTGCTTGTTCTCAAAGTAGAGGTGAATAGGCAGTTGAAACGAGTGGTGAAACCAACAACTCCTTAACAAACAGAGAGCTAGGTCCCATCAGGATGCAATGCTGGTCTCTTTTTATTTCTTCACATTCGGGCCGATTAAATCCGAATTCTTTAGCGATATTAATGTTTATTATTTATTAGTAACCGTACTCGTGCGATGTATGGTGAATATTAAAAAAATATTAATTAAATTAAATTGAGATCGGGCTTGTTTGAACACTAGATCTTAGTGCTTTAATAAGTTTCAATTGTCATCTTATTTGTCAATACGATATACTCAATAATCAAAACTCTATTAAATTAAAGGAACTTATATAGTCATCGAATAAGTTTTTTGTTCCGTATATTACTTTATTATATTATCTAATATTTGGTATTATTACATTGTTAATAGAAATTTTTATTAGTATATTACTTTGTTTAATATTTTTGTCTGCTACTTTCTTTTTGTAATATAATAGAAAAAATATTTTATTACTCTTAAAATATTTTTTTATTTTAAATTTTATTCTATGGTTCTCAATAATATTGTCTGAATTTTAATGAATAAATATACTTTTTATCTATAAAAAAACAAAAAATATTTTAAACAAAAGAAACAAAGAAAATAACTAACCTAAATCGACACTCACCCATGTTTGAGTAGTTAGATTTAGGTGGTTAATTTCTTTATGTCTTTTTTTATTTTTATTTTTTATTTTCTTTTTTCTTTTTTCTTTTTTTAAATCTCCAAATTTATAGGAAGTATGTCCTAAAATGTGACACTTATTAATTTTTTATGTGATGCTTTTTTCTTTTGCTTTTAATAGTATATAGATAGATATAGATACCTTCCAATTCTAAAATATGTTAGGTCGATAAAAATATCCTTCTTATATTTTATCAAAGTTTTTATCAAACCAAATTGTATGAAAACCTTAAAAATGTTAAGACCTTATTGCAAAACACTACTTTCACTGGATGCCAAAATTATCCATTACATTTTTTGGTAATGATTATCCATTATTTTTTATGAACACACATAAGGAAAACTATAACCTACATCAGGACTATTAGGGGTCTTTTGGTACAATCAAGGGCGGCTCAATAAATTGTATTGTCTAAGAGAAAATCAGGCCCTTAAATTTATTTTATTAAAGTTTTACATTAATGATAAAATTTGTTTTTTAAACAATAAAATTAATCATTTAAGATAAAAAATAATGAATTTCAAAAAAAAAAAAGGGGGGGGGGGGGGGGGNAGGTCAACAACTCAAAGTGAAAATTTTGATTTGGCTATGATCACAATCAGGAATAAGAAATAAACGTATATAACGTAATAACTTAAGTTTTGAGTACTGACAATGTCAAAAATATTTACTCATTCTGATCAAATTTAAACAATAATTGTAGTTCATTATATTAATTAGTAGCACTTATTAGTTAATATCTAAAATTAATTGTAGATAACCTAATATAATATGTTGAATTTCACTAAAAATAAATCGGTGAATGAATACTTTTGTGTTCATGCAATTTCAGAAAATATTGTAAAAAAATTCATTATATTATCGATATATATTTGAATTCCTATATAAAAAGAATTATATTAAAATTAAAAAGTGAAGCAAATATACTAATTAATGAGCGAGAAAACTATCATAATTGATGAACTTATTGATATAAATTAACCTCAATCAAGTAACAAAAAAATATACCATAAGACTTTTCTTTATAATAATTATTTATATAAATTCTATACTATATAGTAGTCATAATAATAAGAAATTAAGTAAATTTGGGACCTTCAAATTTTGGGGGCCTAAGGCAATGGCCTCGATAACCAAGCCTTTAGAGCCGCCCCGGGTTACAATGATGGAATATTCTATGGGGTTAGTTATCCCATCTTTTATATGGGATAACTAATCTCATCATTTTAATGTAATGTTATCTAGGGATTAATTAATACCCCAAATTAAATATAAAATAAAGTTAATCTCAAATTTTATTTTAAAATTATTATCCTTATACCATATACCAAATAATCCCTAATAGACAAAGAAACTGCTCGTTCCGATCCTTTATAAAGATTATCTTAAAATGCTTAGAAACCTTGAAATTTTCTTGAAAATACATGGAAAAGGAAGATAACTAATTGTGTCAGGTAGGGGTGTTCAAATCGAACTGGAAAATCACACCAAATCAAAAAATTAAATCAAATCGATTAAAAAATTCGACTAGATTTAGTTTGACTTGATTTGGTATTGAGTAAAAAAATCTAACTAAATCGACATATAAATATATAATTTATATATATATTTTTAAATCTTTATATTGAATTTTTTATAAAAAATATTGAAATATTTGGGATTCTCTCATGTGTTAACCTTGAAAGTGTACATTAACAAAAATCATTGTTAGACGACTAAAAAAATAACTATCATGTTTACTAAAAAAAATCTTTCATTAGAATATTTTTATATATTATATGTTTTTCAATTTTTTTAATATTTATTAAATATATATTTACTTATTAAAACTTTTAAAAAATAAGATTGAAATAATATTTATATAAAAAAAAATCAAAAATTCGATACAATCGAATCAATCCAAACCGATATAATTGATTTGATTTAATTATGATAAAAATGAAATAACCCGATCTATATACATTCCTAGTGCCAGGAATTCCTTAACATTATCCAAATTAAACTACACAAAGTAAAAAGCAAGCCTCATTTGTCAAACCGTCTAAAGAATGAGTAGAATAAATCAAATCTTATCCTAATCATATTACGAAATTCACCGACTACAAGATTTGGATAAGTAAAAGTAGGAATGACTTTCTGTAATTACAAGTAAAGAAAAAGTAAAAATGACGTGATAGTGTGAGCCAAACAGAAGCGTCAAATCAGTGGTCAATCGAACGGTTATGAAGCCTCTGATCATTCCAGATCAACGCCTACAGTATCCTCGTTGAGTCTACGCCGATTATTATACTGGGTCTCTTCTCACGCCGATTAATTCTCCCGATATATTCCATAATCCCCGAACATCCAGTAGTTTCAACCCGACCCGTCAAGCTCCCTTCAGTTCACTGGATCTTCAAAGGCTTTCTCGACGACGCCGCTTCATCGCCGTCACGCTCCTCCGGCTGCGGCAGTTCACCAACTTTCCGATGAGATGTTGAAGTTCCACAATTGTCCTATTACCATAAAATGACCAAAATAAGAGGTTTTTTAATGAATTAATTATTTTTTTCCTACATCGTTCTTTGAGTAAATGATGTTAGAGTATGTGGTAAGAGTCTTTATGCGAAAAGATAATAAAGGTTAATATGATTAATTTTATTATTAATTAATATTAAAATCTGTGTAAAAACAATCAAAAATCACTTTTTATGGACAGGAGGGAGTAGTGTTTAATTTAAAAATAATTTAATTTAATTTTTTTAATTAAAGCAAGAGTTAAAATTAAAGTACATACATCATCTTCACGCATTCGCTTCACAGAAGAATATTTATGGCTATCCGATGACTCGTCGCTGCTCGATGAACTAGCCGGCGACGGAGGAGGAGTTGATGACCACGGAACAACCTGAATATCCTCCAAATCAATCTCATCCTCATCTTCACCTTCTCCACCGCTTTTTTCATCGTTCACGCACCGCTCACACACAGAGATTATCCGGCCAACCTTCGCTCCGGTGGCCGACCAAGCCGTCGGCGATTGGCACACGTGGCACAACAACGACCTCGAGTGCCTCGCTACCAGAAAATTCACTGAGTGTACCTTCGCATCACAATCCCAACACAAATTCGCCTGGTCCGGTTCGCAGTAAATCCTGGCTAATCCATTGCAAAGCTCACAATTTTTCATCGTTGACAGTTTCTAGAAACTTCTCTAACCGAGAAAAAAATGTTTTTTCCTGAGAGAAAATCGAGAAGGATATAGGGCAAGAATTTCGAAATACTAATCTGTTTGGAAAGTGCGAAAATCGAGAGCAGTGAATGTGAGAAAAAGAGAAATCAACTTGCGGTGGGAGATGAAGCAACCTCAATTTTTAACTAAATCACAAAATTACCACGGCACTTTTGATTTAGGAAGAAGGGTATTAATGTAATCTCAAAGAAAAGAATACAGAAATTGACAAACCGTAAGAGCTGTTTCCTTTGGTTCAAACAGGATATTTTTTGGTTTGGGTGGATGACGTGGCAGAATGAGTTTTGAAGAAGAATCTGATTTGCTGACGTGTCTTCATTTGGGCCTAGTTTAAACGGCTGTGGGCCACGTGAAATGAGCCTGAACCAGCAGCTAATGGTTGGAGTGTTTTGTTGGGCCCACGAGACATCATTGGCAAGCTGCTCGTTGAGAAAAAGATAATGCAAATATGACTTTTGCATCCGCACCCACTTTTTGTGTCACATTTTAATTTATATTCATTTTGTAAAAAAAATTGTATTCGTACCGATTTTTGCGCATAACTTCAGCATGAGGGACTGGAGTAGCAAAGACAATCACGCAAAACTTCAGCATTCTAGTAGACGGGCCTGGAGTAGCTTGCGAACTTCAGCTCTTTCAACTCTAGTAAATGGAAAACTTCAGCTCTAGAGCTAAAGTTTTTGTCTTTGTAAATGGAGAACTTCAGCATACCTGAAGTTCCTCAGTAACAAAGACAAAAACATCAGCATATACTGGGAAACTTCAGCTCTAGAGCTGAAGTTTTGTCTTTGTAACTGGGGAATTTCAGCCCCGTATACTGAAATTTTGTCTTTATAACTGGCGAACTTCAGCTTAACTGGTGAACTTCAGCTCAGCAAGAGAAAGGGGAGTTGAAGTTATTTAAAAAGTGGGCACAAGTTAAAAAAATTTAAAAAAACGAATATAAATTAAATGGGGGCGACCAAATAGGATACCCCGCATAATTATCACAAATATGTTTAGGGATGTGGTTGGATGGTTCTCTCTGAGATATTTTCAGTTCAAGCTTTAAGAATAAAAAATAAAAAATAAAAAGTTATTTATTTATATTATATAAAGATATGTAATTAAGTTTGAGGTTAAGTAAATTGGCATATTGAGAAAAAAATACTTGACGCTTTTAAGACAAAATCTAAGAAAATTTTGGAAAAATCTAATTCGAACAGATGTAATTTGAAGTAAATATTATCCATTATGCTAAATATTTGGCTTTATTAATTTATTAAATCTTAAAATATTTACATGTATGTTAAATTCTAACATTAATAAGTTATTAAATTTTGAAAAAATAATATTTGAAAATTGGTAAACATCAAACTAAATTTTATCATTTTATTGGTGATTATGAATATTTAATTACATAATAGTTCTTTAAAGGAAAACATCTCAGAATATCATAAAAAATATTATTCTTAAGATATCATAAACCATATAAATGTGCCGAAAGTAATGAAGCCTATGACATTAACAAAATAGTAAAAAGTTTATTTATTTAAATAAATATTTTTAGTTTTTTAATTTATTTTGGATTGAAATAGAAATCATGTGGTTAGACTTAATGAATTGATAAAAATATTTATTACTATATATTAATAAACGCTACTCCAAACATTTTAAATTAATTAACGCTCTGCAAGAAGCAATTTAAACCCAAGACGCGAAAAGAATGTGATTTATTAGTTTGGCATCCTTAGCCGCGTCAACCATATTAACACACTGACTGCCACACTTTTGTAACAAAATAAAGGCATAAATGCCCTGACATTTGGCAAATATACTGATTTGGTATTTTCCAAGAAACGTCACATTATTTGTGTAAAAGAGATTAAAAAAAAGAAGCATGTTTACCTTCAAAATGAATAACAATTAAACTTATACGCGATTAAAGAATACGTAATTTAATTTAACACAAATGATCTATGAATAAAAATTAACTAAAGTAAAGGAAAGTAAAATAATCAAATTAAACGTGATGAACAATCAAGACTGGCCTTTTTGAAGAACACTGAAAATTGACCCCGGTCGAGCCCTCGAGACTGGCTTAGTTGTACCCGAATAATTAAGCAGTTGAAGAACACAATGAACAATAGATAGAGAATGAAAATGGACTTTTATTGCTTTGATATGCGTGACAACAGTGGTTTTAAATTTAAAAATCCTCCCATTTATATAGTAGGGGAGTTTCAATCCTAGTACAAGTCTAAATAAAGTAAAAATCATCTTTTTCGGTAAATGTTGATCTACAGTTGATATCGGGTGGGATATGCAGTGTAATATCCGGTTGAGGGAGAATACTACGGCTCTTCGCTTATCGTGCTTAACCGTTTCTCTTTTCCCTTAGTCTCAAACTTTCACTCAGGCCGGACTCGATGTTCACCTGTGTCCGATCCTAGGGCACCGTTCGTCCACCCCGTGCTCCAAAACGAGGAACCTTTCGGCTTTACTTGAGGTTGCGTCAAATCATGCTTCCCTCTCGTTTCTTTACCGTAAAATCGAGGGTAATATTATACCCGATTTTACCCGTACACAGATAGTACCCCCACTTTTTGGAGAGAAAATTTATTGAAGCAACAAGAAGTGATTAATTGACCTCTGTTCCTTCCTCCGTGCACTGCAATTGGGTCGATGAGTCAGTGAAACGTCTTATTAGTTGTGTCGTTCTGACTTCGGACACGTGTCAGTCGTCGGTTGACCGTCCTCGAATGTGAAACGTCACGCATTTATTACCTTTGTTAAGTTTAAAATTTTAATAATATTCAATAATCTTGAAAAAGCCTTGACTAATGACATCTCATTGTGTGTAGTTTTGGAGAGCAACAACATTGATGAAAGGAAAGAAGATCATACTCAATGACTATGTATTTTGAACTTTGCATAAAATGGAAAAAAATCAATCAATCAAAGAACAAAGAAGGAAAGTCAATCAATCAGCCTTGCCAAAGATCCTCAAGCGCGCAAGAACGGAAATAGAGTTAATCACGGCTAGACACCAAATCAAGAACAATCTGCGGAAGCTCTAATCAAGGAGAAACGGAGGAACAAATTTGTCAAGATTAAGGATGAATCTAGTTACCCTTTCAAGCTAGATTCATGAGGCTACCCTTGGGTCTCACTCTTAGATGTCTATGCCTCATAAGAAAAGGTCTCCAATGATTACTGCAATATAATACCAGAAGACAAGGAAACAGAAGGCTCATCAAGCTATAAAGGAAGACGTAGAAGGACATTGAAAGACACGCAACTACATCATCTATTTCTACACCTTTCTAGTTTTTCGTAGAAACACTGTATTCTTGAGTCTACAAGTGTCGCAAAAAATAGGAAGAGTTAGAAAACAAAACGAGAGTTGTGTCAACATTAGAAAGACACATTGTTGTTGTATATTGTTGGTGGTGAATGTGCTAAAACCATCATTGTTGTAAACTCTTATTGAATATCTAAGAAAACCCCTGTGACCCAAGGAAACTGGAGGTAGGTACCACACCAGTACTGAACCAGTATAAAAATTATTGTGCCTCCTTTACTTTTCTATCTGCTTAGTTTATTTATGCTGCGATCAAGCACTATGAAAATTCTAGTCAACTAATTTCCTACATAGTCAACTAAGATTTTCAAATCGGGTATAATTCACCTCCATCTTGTACTTTCAATTGGTATCAGAGCAAAACTCACGGACATTGCTTAACAGCAAGTGACGAAAAGATCATATCATCAAACACAGTCATTAGAACACTATTCAAGAAGGATCCTCTCAAGTACGACCCCTACCTTTGATGGCCAGCACCTCTCTCATTGGAAAGTGCGCATGGAGACATACACTATGTCATATGACATTAAGGTTTGGCGTGTGATCAAAAAGGAAAATCTTCCAATTCTGCCAAAGAAGGATAAAGACGAGGAAATTATAGTATCATCTGATCCTCTTGATTTAGATTATTACACTGAAGAACAATCAACTATTATTCAAGTGAATGCCAAGGCAAAAAATCAGCTGTACAATGCTTTAATCGGCGAAGAATACGAAAAGATATCTAGCTGTGAAGCTAGGAAATGTGGGATAAGTTAGAAGTCACATATGAGGAACCAACAAGGTGAAAGAGACGACGATGAATCTCCTCGTTCGAGATTGTGAATTGTTTCAAATGAAGGTCGGAGAATCAGTGGAGGAAATGCTTTCTAGGTTCAGCAAAATCCTTTGAGATTTGAAATCCTTTGGTAGACCAATCAAAAGTGGAGAACAAGTCAAAAAAATTCTGAGAAGTTTTCCCACAATTTGGCAACCCAAAGTCATTGCATGGGAATGTCAGGATCTTGACAAAATGTCCTATGATGAACTCAGAGGTAATCTAATCACGTTTGAGAAAACACATTTAGACAGGCAAGTTCAACAAGAAAAAAAGAAGACAGTTGCATTCAAAGCAACTGTGGCTGAATCAGAAAATGAAGAAGAAGAAGAAGAAGAAGAAGGAGAACAAGATGAGAATATAGCTATGGTCTCCAAAGTTTTAACAAGCATGATGAGCAAAAACAGAACAGGTAAATCAAATTTAGAAAAGGGAAGATGAAGAATGAAAATGACAAAAATGATGGAAGATGCTACTAGTGTAGAAAACATGGACACATTCAAGCCGAATGCCCTGAACTGAAAAAGAAACTAAACAGGAATTTCCAAAAAAAGAAATCCTTTGGAGCTTGGAGTGATGAAGAAGAATTTGATCATGAGGAAATTGCCAACATGTGTTTCATGGTCATCAAAGAAGATAGAGATGAAGACTCAGGTGAGCTATGTCTCATGGTAAACGAAGGAACAAGCGAGGTACGTCTTCTTACATGTCCTAACTGTCATGAACTACAAGAATCTATTGATATTCTTCTTGGAGGTATTGAGAAAGTTGTGAATGAACTTCAAAAATTTCAAAGAGAAAAGAAAGACTGAGCTCTGAAATTGGAAGTATGTGAAATTGAGAGAGATATGCTTCAAGATGAAGTTAATGAACTTCAACTTCAATTGAATGGATTGCGAAAATCAACCATTCATAGCTCAGTTAGATCAAATCAGTTTTCTCCTTATAACTCACCAAGTAGAACTAGAAATCTCTCTGCATGCACTCATTGTGGAAAAATTGGTCACATTTCTAACCATTACAGGCTTAGAATAAGAGGAGAAAACATCTCTGAAAATTCTAACAACCACTCCTATTTTTATTGTGAAAACTCGGTCATACCTCTAATCATTGCAGGTTTAAGAACAACAAGATATGGGTCTAGTGACCCAAGCCCTCTAGTCAAGCTAATACTCAGAACACTAACCATTCAGGACCCAAGCAGGCTTGGGTTCCTAAACACAAGTAATTTGTTTTTGCAGGAACACCACAAGAAGAATCGAAAAGGGAAATGGTACCTTGATAGTGCGTGTACTAGACATATGATTTGTGACAAACAACTATTCAAAACTGTCAGCAAACGAGATGGAGGACCAATCACTTTTGGAGAAAAATCAAAAGGAAATGTAATTGGAGTTGGATGAGTTCCTCACAGCTCAACATGTAATGTAGACGAAGTGTACCTGGTTGATGAACTTGGCTACAACCTCCTCAATATCAGTCAACTATGTGACAATAACTATGAGGTTCGTTTTAAGAAGTATGGTTGGTTTATTGAAGACGAATCATGTAAAGTTATTCTTTCTGGAAATAGACAACAATGTATATACCATCAGTGACATAGATAGTCTTGGCAATCAAATTTCTCAAGCTTCTATGATTAATTATCCTTGGGTATGGCATAAAAAACTTGGTCATGCCATCATGCATACTGTTCATAAACTTTCCAAAAATGATCTTGTCATTGGTCTTCCAAAACTAAATTTTTCAAAAGATCAAATCTGTGATGCATGTCAACTAGGAAAACGAACCAGATCCTCTTTTAAAGTTAAAAATATTATTTGTACTACAAAGCCTCTTTAACTCTTCATATGGATCTTTTTGGTCCAACTAGATTTGCTAGCATAAGTGGTATAAAATATGCCTTTGTTATAGTAAATGATTTTTCTCGATTTACTGGGGTTATTTTTCTAAGTCATAAAGATGAGGCATTAAGGAACTTTGAAGTCTTCAGCAAGAAGATACAATGGGAAAAATGTTACTACATATATTCTTTAAGAAGTGATCATGGAGGAGAATTTGAAAGCAAATCATTTCAGAACTTCTGTAATGAAGAAGGGATCTCCCACAATTTTTTATCTCCAAGATCACAACAATAAAATGGAGTGTTGGAATGTAAAAATAGAACCTTGGAAGATATGGCAAGAACTATGATTGTGGAAAATCACTTCCACACCACTTATGGGCAGAAGTTGTAAGCACAACATGTCAGATCATCAACAAATGCTTAATTAGACCTATTCTTAAGAAGACTCCATATGAACTATGGAGAGGTAAAAGACGCAACATAAGTTATTTTCACCCTTTATGCTGCAAATTCTTCATTCACAACAATTGAAAAGATAATCTTGGTAAGTTTGATCCCAAAAGCGATGAAGGTATTTTTCTCAGATAGTCTCCCTCTAGTAGAGCATATAGAGTTTTAAATAAGCGTACTCTTTCTATTGAAAAATCCACACATGTTGTTTTTGTGGACACTAACCCTCGCTTAAGGAATGAAAAACTCCTTGAAGATGAGGAAATTTCCATAGTTCTAAAGTCTATCAATAGAGTTGAAAACACTCATGATGAGGTGACTGATCACCAAGAACAATTGACTAACAGTCCTATAGACAATCAGGAACCTTCTACAATTGAACAGTCAAATCTTGTTGAAAAGGAGCCAGTATCAGTTGTTCCAAATGAATGGAAAAATGAGCCTGGATATCCACATAAGTACATATTCGGAGATCCTCAGGAAGAAAGGAAAACTAGAAGATCACTAAGAAAAAACATCAAATATTCCTCTCATATCCCAGTTCGAACCAAGAAAATTGGGTGAGGCCCTTGAGGACGAAAGCTAGATAACTAAAGGAAGCTGGATAACTGCTTGATCAATTTGAGAAAAATAAGGTATGGGAACTCATTCCTAAACCTCCAAATGCATCCATTATTGGAACAAAATGGGTGTACAGAAAAAAGTTGAATGAGTCAGGATAAGTAGTACGAAATAACGCTAGACTGGTCGCTCAAGGCTATTCACAACAAGAAGGAATTGGTTACAAGGAAACCTTCGTGCCTGTGTCCAGGTTAGAATCTATTCGCATCCTATTAGCCTATGATGCTCACAAATGTTTCAGACTATTTTCGATGGATCTGAAAAGTGCTTTCTTAAATGGGTTCATCTCTGAGGAAGTGTTTGTTAAGAAAGCTCTAGGATTTGTAAATGAATCCTTTCCAAATCATGTCTACAAACTGTCCAAAGCTCTGTATGGTCAAAAGCAAGCTCCCAGATCTTGGTATGAAGGGTCGAGTTCGTTCCTAGTCAGACATGGGTTTGACAAAGGTAATATTGATACTACTCTTTTTATCAAACGATCGACTGAAGGTAATTTAATAGTACAAAGCTACGTAGATGATGTTATTTTTGGCAACACTAATCCTGGTTTATGCAAGGACTTTTCAAACATCATGAAAGGGGAATTTGAAATGAGTATGATGAGAGAATTACCCTTCTTCCTTGGGCTTCAAATCAAGCAAGTACAGAAAGAGATTTTCATTAGGTAAACAAAGTATAGAAAAGAGCTCATAAAAAAATTTGGCATGTCTAATGCAAAGGCCATAGGGATGCCTATGAGCCCGTCAACTACCTCGCATGAAGATAAATATGGTAAGAGTGTCGATGAAATAATTTATCGAGATATGATTGGTTCTCTACTCTATCTTACAAATAGTCGACCAGATATTATGTTCAATGTTTGCAAATGTGCAAGATATAAGTCAACTCCTAAAGAGTCCCACTTGACTGCTGTTAAACGTATTATAAGATATTTGATAGGGACAGTCGACTATGGATTATGGTACGAAAGTTTATATATTTTTTATCTCAAAGGTTTTCCAGATGCAGACTTCATAGGAGATAAAATTGACTAGAAAAGCACGAGGGGAATGTGCCAATTGTTTGGAAAATCTCTTATATCCTGGCACAACAATAAACAAAGTTGTGTTGCCCTATCTACTACTGAAGCGGGATATTTGATGATAGCCAACTGCTGCACACAAGTTGTATAGATTATGCATCAACTGTTGGATTATGAATTATGCCTTAATTGCGTTCCTATTATGTGTGATAACACTAGTGCTATTTGTCTATCAAAAAATTCTGTGCATCATTCTAGGGATAAGCATATTGAGATTAAGCATAATTTTATACGTGATCATGTCGCTAAAGGCGATATTGTGTTAGAATTTGTCGATACTGAAAATCAGTTAACAAATATTTTTATAAAACCATTGCTTGAAGAAAGATTATGTTTCCTTCTTAACAAAATTGGTATTTGTACACTTACCGTCTATTTGTGCTAAGTGTTTTCTATAATTTCCTAAGTTTATAATTTTATTCCATAAATATTCTTCGTAATTTTTGCCAAAAATATAAAAATTCTTTTAGTACTTGATTAGTCTGTACATGATTTAATTGCTAAACTGACGACGAGCTTGGAGAGGGCAACTTTTCAGTTGATCTTCACACGTCTCTCCAAGAATCGAGGCGTCCATTCAAACTCCTTTTAACTCTTTCCCCCTTGATCATATCTCCCATTCTCTCAGAGAGACTCAGTATCTCTCTCTCTCTCTCTATTATATTTTACTCATGGCCAAAACCAAGCCCTCTCCTTCCTCCTCCATGCCTAGAAGAATCCATCACTTCAAGAAAAACCATCAAACTGATGATCCTGTTGATGTAGAATCCTCAGAAAGCACAAACCATCTATTAACCGAGGATGATTCCAGTGATTCTCAAGAAGATATTATCATCTCCCAAAAAAGGATTGGAAAGTTCCCAATGGATTCCATCCCCAAAAAATCTTCTCAAGAAGAGGAAAAACTAAAAGTATAGAGTTTGGCCCTGAAGACAAGATGAATTTCTATGGCCCCGAAGAGAAGTCTAGGTTTGTTGCTTTCAAAGGAAATTCGATATGCTTATGGATGCACTATATGCTTGAAATCTATGAAAAACTCTCATTGTGATGTTATCTCTGTGTTTTAAACTTGGAATCTTGTCTCTCTATTTGCTACTGTTGGTGATACTGTATATGAAGAGATTGTACTTATGTTTTATGCAAATCTGTTTGTGAATGATAAAGATGATCTAGAATCCATGGTTTTAGGAGATTATTCTTTACACTTATCAGTTTGAGAAAATCTTTGCAACAAAGTTTTTTGGGTATAGTCTATCTGTGCAGCAATCTTGGCCTGATAATTTTGAAATGTATTTTGAGGAAGCCAAAAGTGTGTTGTCCGAAAACCCCTCTGTTATTGGTCCAAAAAGTCTGAAATTTGAACACCATGTACTAGCTCATATTATTGTTATCACTTTGCTACTCCGTACTAGTTCACTTAGCACCTTGTCTCTCAGAGATGTGTTTGTCTTGTGTTGTTTGGTAAATTGGAAGGTCGTTAATTGGTTTGACTGGGTATATCAGTACATGCTTGAAAGCATCAGGGATGTATCTGTTAATTATGAGTTTCAATGATGAAAAATAATATATCACATGCGGTGCAAGATAAACACGGAATAAAATAAAGGAATCAAGAAGCAATACCATTTGACAATAGATTAAGGAAACCATCTATTACAAGAGAAATTCAAGGGAAATAGTCGATAATTAGAGATGAAAAATGAAGAAGAATCAATCAATGATTCGATAAATGATAGGCAGAAGCTATTACAGGAAGGTCCCAAATCAAAGGGAAACAAGATCACAAAGGGCTGCACTAGAGATTTTTGAAGCAATAAATCAAGGGATCTATCACAAATCACTCCAGTAACGAAAGATATTCCTAGCGTATGAAAATCTTGTCAAGACCACAAATCAAGGAAGATCAATGGAAAGTTGACTTTATTCTTGGAAAGAAGCAATCTATGATTCCGTTCAAGGATCAACTCCCTTGGGTTTGCAATCTCTCAAGATTCACGACTTTTAAAAGTCAAGAAGGCCTCACAAAGCATATATATATATATATATATACATATGTTCTAGACTTGAAGAGGACAAACTTTGATCAAACCAACTTCAATATCTTTGTTCCACTTCNTATTAAATATAGAGAGAAGAATGAGTGAAAAAAGTTGTTGGTGTACAACAACATCAACCCATCTGTACTAAGCTACTTCATACTTGAAAGAAATCACCCTTGAAACCCAAGGGGAATGGATGTAGGATTCATTCTGAATCCGAACCAGTATAAAAACATACTGTGTCATTTACTTTCTGCGATTTATCTTTTTCATTAGATTCCTGAAAAGTCCAGTCGATATAACTCAAATAAGTCGACTACTGCGAAAAAGAAAAGAAAAAATACAATTCACCCAAGCTCTTGCACTTTCAATTGGTATCAGAGACAGTCTCACACTTTTTGCTTAACAGCTTGTGAGAAAAGATCATGTCAAATCAAGTAATTGTTGCAACACTTTTTCAAGAAGGAACATCGCAAGTTAGACCACCATATTTCAATGGACAACACTTTTTTCACTGGAAAGTGTGTATGAAAATATATGCAAAATCTTATGATGTCAAAGCATGTCGCATTATCAAAAAGGGAAACTATCCACTACCAGCAGCAGCTCAACCACCTACTGATCCAAAAAATATAGATGAGTACACAGATGAGCTAATGGCAGTTTTTCAGGTTAATGCTAAGGCATGAAATTTACTCTATAATTCTATATGTGAAGAGGAATATGAGAAAATCTCAAGTTGTGATACATCTAAAGAAGTATGGGATAAATTGGAAGTTACGTATGACAAACCAACAAAGTGAAAGAAACTCACATTAACATGTTTGTTCATGACTATGAACTCTTCTAGATGAAAGAAGGAGAATCCATTGAGGAAATATTTACAAGGTTCAGCAAAATCATTAGCGATCTAAAAGCTTTTGGTAAACCATACTCAAGTGGTGACAAACAAAAGTAGTTGCACTCAAATCACAAGATCTAAATAAACTTTCATATGATGAGCTTCGAGGATATCTTATAGCATTCGAGAAAACTCACCACAAGAAAACAAACCAGGAAGAAAAGAAGAAAATATTTTCCTTCAAAGCTACAACTGAAAGACCAGAAAATGATACCGATGACGACCTAGAAGCTCTTGAAGAAGAGATTGCCATGGTATCAAGGAAAAAGGATGGTTTAATGAGAAGACACAGAAACAGAAGAAGAGGTAGGATGGCCCCTAGGCGAACCAGGCAACTCAATGAACAAGACAAGAATGCTGGAAAATATTATGAGTGTGGAAGATAAGGGCATGTTCAATCTGAATGCCCTAATCTTAAAAGAAAGGTTTCCAGAGGATTAAATAAAAGCAAATCTTTCGGAAGCTGGAGGGATGAAGATAGTTCAGAACATGAGGAAATAGCAAATCTATGTTTCATGACCATTCTGGAAAATGACATGAACAAATATTCAGGCTGTTGGACTGATGAAGATGCATCAGACGATGAATGCAAAGAAGATAATGAAAATTGTTTCATAGAATGAGGTGAAACAAGCAAGATACGATCTTATAACTATGATAGATGCAATGAATTGCAGGATACTCTTGACTTACCCGGAAAGAGTCTCAAAAAATGATGAACGAACTAAGAAGACTAAATAGGAAAAAGAAAGACTAGGAACTCAAACTTGAAGCATGTGAAATTGAAAGAGAAGTACTTCAAGAGGAAGTTCAAGAATTGCAAATGCAACTTAATGGCATGCAAAAGTCCACCAGTCACAGTTCTGTCAAGTCTAACTAGGAGACTTACAAGTCAAATGGAAAAGGACCAGTTAGAATTGTGTCCACAAGTATTAACACAAGTGGTAGATCAAAAACTGGACCAGCCCCTATTTGTCACTACTGTATCAAAAGTGGACATAAATATTCTTTCTGTTGATTTCGTAAATCTAATATTTCAGGATGGATTTGGAAACCCAAAAACAATCCAGATCTTATAAGAACCGACAAATAAGGACCCAAGCAAACTTAGGTACCTAAAAGAAAGTGATGATTCTATTTTGCAGGAACATCACAGAAAGAGCTGCAAAGGAAAATGGTACTTATATAGTGGTTGTTCCAGTCACATGACACGTGACAAAAACCTGTTCAAAGAATTTACAAAGATAAATGGAGGAAGTGTCAAAATTGGCAATGATTCAAAAGGAAAAATAGTTGGCACCGGAACAGTTCCATTCAATAACAAATGTGATATTACTGAAGTGTATCTTGTAGAAGGACTCAACTACAATCTTCTGAGTATAAGTTAGCTATGTGATTCAGAGTACGAAGTTAATTTCTAGAAAACATGTTGTGCTATTGAAGATGAGACAGGTAAAATAATACTCCCAGGAAAAATGTATGGCAATGTTTACATTCTTGATGGCATTAAAAATCTAGATAGTCACATTTGCTTAGAATCTATATTTGATTATCCATGGTTGTGGCATAAGAAACTTGGTCATGCAAGCATACATCTTATTGAGAAACTCTCCAAGCATGATTTAGTTATTGGTCTCCCTAAACTCAATTTTTCTAGAAATCACGTATGTGATGCATGTCAAATTGACAAACAAACCAGAAACTCTTTCAAAAGCCAATACGTTATATCTACCACCAAGCCTTTACAATTGCTCTACATAGATTTGTTTGGACTCACCAGAATTGCTAATATAGGAGGAAAATGATATGCTTTTGTTATTTTTGATGACTACTCACTTTTTACATGAGTGATTTTCTTGTCTCAAAAAGATGAAGCCTTGAAATTCTTTGAGATTTTCTGTAAGAAAGTTGAAAGAGAAAAGGGGTACCTTATTACAACCATTCAAAGTGATCATGGAGGAGAATTCGAAAGCAGGGTATTTGAATATTTCCGCAATGATCAAGGATATACTTACAACTTCTCAGCTCCAATATCACCCCAACAGAATGGAGTTGGGCGGAAAAATAGAACTCTTCAAGATATGGCCAGAACAATGATATTGGAATATTCCCTACGAAATCGTTTTTGGGCAGAAGCAGTAAGAACAACCTGCCACATTCTCAAAAGATGTCTTATAAGACCTATCATGAAGAAAGCTCCATATGAATTATGGAAAGATAAACGGCCTAACATAGGTTATTTTCATCCTTTTGATAGCAAATGTTTTATCCATAACAATGGTAAGGACAAACTTGGAAAATTTGATTCAAGAAGTGATGAAGGTATTTTTCTGGGTTATTCCGTAAATAGTATATCTTTTAGAGTTTATAATAAACGCACTTTATTTATTGAAGAATCATTACATGTCATATTTGATAAAAATAATTCTACGGTCGAGAAAGGAATTATTGCAAGTGATGAAGATATCAGTCAAGAAACACCAAAGTCAAACAAATCTTAAAAGTCGACTAATGCGATAGACGGTGTCACAGAATCAACTAATGAGCCTGTCAACAGTCAACCAGAATCACAGAAGGAGTCAAGCCATACGATTGCAACACATTCAAATGAGTGGAGAAGTGAACCGAAATATCCTCAAAAGTTTATCATAGAAGATTTAAGTGAAGGGATAAAAACCAGGGGAGCTCTCAAGAAAAAGGAAAATGTAGCACTCATCTATCAGATTGAACCAAAGAAAGTTGAGGAAGCCTTAAAAGACTTTAGCTGGGTACAAGCAATGCAGGAAGAACTTGATCAATTTGATAAAAATCAAGTCTGAAGACTAGCCTAAGCCTGCAAATTCTATTGTAGTTGGAACAAAATGGATTTTCAAAAATAAGCTTAGTGAGGATCTAAAGGTCATGAGAAACAAAGCTAGATTAGTAGCCCAAGACTACTCACAGCAGGAAGGAGTCGACTACGATGAGACCTTTGCACCAGTAGCTCGACTAAAGTCTATACGGATTTTCTTGCATATGCATCCTTCAAACGATTTAGACTTATTTCAGATGGATGTCAAAAGTGCATTTTTGAATGGATTTATTGACGAGGAGGTATACGTAAAATAACCTCCTGGTTTTGAAGACTCAAAATTCCCTTACCATGTGTATAAGTTGACTAAAGCCCTGTATAGACTCAAACAAGCTCCTTGATCCTGGTACGAAAGGCTTAGTTCATTTCTACTTGATCATGGTTTTACAAGAGGTAAAGTAGATACTACTTTATTTATCAAGAGATCATCAGGAGGTAATCTTATTATACAAGTTTATGATGATGATATTATCTTTGGAAGTGCTAACCCTCTTTTGTGCAAGGAATTCACTAGTATTATGCAAAGTGAGTTTGAAATGAGCATGATGGGTGAGCTTACGTTTTCCCTTGGACTACAAATTCAACAATCTGAAGAAGGAATGTTCGTGTGCCAAAACAAATATACAAAGGAGTTAATTCAAAATTTTGTAATGAGCAGTGCTAAAGTAATTGGTACACCAATGGGCCCATCAACAAGTCTCGACAAGGATGAAAAAGGAAATACAGTTGATGAAACTAAATATCGTGGAATAATTGGTTCTTTGCTTTAGTTAACTGCCAGTCGACCAAATATTATGTTTAGTATGTGTAAATGAGCTAGATTTCAGTCAGCTCCTAACGAGTCACATCTGACTACTGTAAAGAGGATAATTTGTTACATCATCGAACTATTTCTTATGGATTATGGTACCCATGTGATAATAATTTTAAATTGCAAGGTTTTTCAGATGCTGATCTTGCAGGTGATAAGGAAGACAAAAAAGCACTAGCGGAACATGTTAGTTACTAGGAAAGGAATTAATTTCATGGAACACTAAGAAACAAGACTCAGTTGCATTATCCACAATGGAGGCAAAATGTATTGCCATTAGGCAATGCTGTGCACAGTTACTATGGATGTCTCCCTAACTGGGTGACTTCAACTATTTTTTAAACCTATTCAAATATTTTGTGATAACTCTAGTGCTATATGTCTCGCAAAGAATCATGTGTATCATTCTAGAGCTAAGCATATAGACATCAAACATCATTTCATTAAAGACTACATGCTCTAGGGAGATATATAATTATCATTTGTTGGCACCACTGATCAATTATCTGGCATTTTTACTAAGACTTTACTTGAAGATAGATTTTTCTCCCCAAGGGAACTACTTGGTATTATTTTGCTTGATCATAAAAATTAGGACTTATGTGTTAGTCTTTAATTCTTGTGTGTCTAATGTTTTTAATTTTATTTTATCTGTAAGAATGCATTAATTTGGCGCCTCCGATTTTCCTCTATTTTCCCATCAGTCCCAGCTCTCAAGAAAGGAAAATCGGTCATCGTGACCCTTCTTAACACCTTTTCCTTTCATGCACTCAATCGTCAAAATCCCTTCCTTTAAATCCCTTGAACCATTCCTCTATGTCTTCATTGCTCCTACCACTCATAAACCCTTTCTCAAAATCCTTCAAACCCTTCCTCAGAATCTCTCAATGGCTAAACACTCCAAAAATCCGTCTGCCTCCACTAGAAAAAGTACTCGTTCCAAGGGCAAACCCACTTCTCAGCCTCTAGAACAAGTAGACATAGGGTCTGACCACTCAGAAGGGTTTGCCTCTTCTCTGGAAGAACTATCAGACCACTTTCACCCAATAGGATAACAAACTCTTGGAAAAAGTCCTATGGAAGACCCCTATGAATCTTTTACCCCCAAGAAATCCAAAGTAGACTTCTCGAGTTCTCTAGAGTCCGACCTCAATTTCTGGGATACCCCAAATAGGGATTTCTTTGTTGCTCTAAAAGACAAGCCCATTTCCCACGACAGTAATCGACCTTGATGATATGGAGTCCCTCAATTGTAGGGTAAAGGGTCTGTTTGTTTTTCAATGATGGTCTAAATTCCTCTCCGAACACCCTCCCAAAGTCTATGAACCTTCAATGAGAATTTTTTATGTAAATCTTCACTCTAGCAAGCCTGATAAGTTAGAATTCCTAGTTCTAGGAAAATGCATTATCATTGATCGTGCCATATTTGACTCAATTTTTCAGTGTAAGTTCTCCGGTTTTCCTATGCTTTTCAAGAATACTTGGCCTGATGATTTTAAAATTTCTTTTGATCAAGAAGAAAGTTGTATTGCTGAATGTCCATCTGATTCCCTTCCTAACCAGTTAGGTCCTAGTGATGTTAGTTCTGAAACCTGAGTTCTGACCCACATTGTTGCAACTACTATTCTTCCTCGTACTGGATCATTCTCCACCTTATTTCAACGAGATATCTTTCTTGTATACTACATTATGACCAAACTTAAGGTTAAACTATCCTCATGGGTCATAAACTTTATGATTGAGAGTGCTGATGATCCCACCGTTTACCCTATGGTATGCCTATCACCCATATTTCAGAAGCCCACAACATCTCTATCTCAGAACACCCCCTTGTCTCTGTTTCCAAGTCCTACAACTCTAGAGCCTTTGGCAGTATAGAGTATGTGTGTGCTAAGGGTTCCTGGGTGAAAAAACAAGAAGGTGAAGTCAAGAGCGTTCAGCCTGATCCCAAGACCAAAGCCTCTATTTCTAATCATAGTGTAGGTGATCCTGATCTTATGGAGAAACTGCCTGCTATTGACAACAAGTTGACCATCATCAAGAATATTCTTGCCACAACTCAATCCACTGTTGGGGACATCCATTCAATCTCCAAAGAGACTGGGTCCGATATTTCAAAGATAAGGATCAAAATTCTCAAACTTGGAGAAAATGCAGTCAAAGCTTTTAAGGAAGTCCATGACAGGATTTATGAGGTGACAGTTTCAGCCAATGCCAGTTTTGAATGTCTGAAAGAGGCGATTTGCAACACTCTTACTTATTTCTTGCGTTGTTAGTTGTGGAAGATTCAAACAATCTATTTTTGCTATTTTTTTTTGACCGGATAACGAGCCGCTGGATAATTTTTTAGTTTTGCTAAACCCTGCATGCCTATATTTTGCAAATATTTTCCTATGATGTGTCTGCTTCTACTTTATTTCAAATGTATATTTACATATCCCCTCTTTGTTGATGTCAAAAGGGGGGAGAAATAAGTGTTGTACTTTGCAGGACAGATAGCAACTCCTATTGAAGGAGAGTCGACTACTGAAGTATATGCAACACCTATTGAAGGGGAGTTGACTTTAGGGAAGTAAGCTATATATATATATATATATATATATGTGTAAGTTTCAATGATGAAAAATAATATATCACATATGGTGCGGGATCACAAGGAATAAAACAAAGGAATCAAGAAGCAATACCATTCGAGAATAGATTAAGAAAACAATCTATTACCAGAGTAATGCAAGGAAAAGAATCAATAATTAGAGATGAAAAAAGAAGAAGAATAAATCAATTATTCGACAAATGATTAATAGAAGCTATTATAGGAAGGTCCCAAATCAAAGGGAAATATCGCAAAGGGCAGCACAAGAGATTGTTAAAACTAGAAATCAAGGGATCTATAGCAAATCCCTCCAGTAACAAAAAGATATTCCTAGCGGATGAAAAGCTTGTCAAGATCACAAATCAAGGAAGATCAAAAATATATTCTTGGAAAGAATCAATATATGGTTCCATTCACGGATCAACTCCCTTGGGTTTGCAATCTCTCAAGATTCACGACTTTCAAAAGTCAAGAAGGCCTCACAAAGCATATATATGTTCCAGACTTGAAGAGGACATACTTTGAGCAAACCAACTTCAATATTTTTGTTCTACAACATAACACTGTAGTCTGCTCTAGATTTCTTGTGTAACAAAGAAGAAAGAGAGAGAGAAAAGAACACTACTGAGCCATTGTAACAAATTTAGAGAGAAGAACTAGTGACAAAAGATGTTGGTGTATAACAACATCAACCCATATGTACTAAGCTACTTCATACGTGAAAGAGATCACCTTGAAACCTAAGGGGACTGGACGTAAGATTCATTCTAAATTCGAACCAGTATAAAAACATACCGTGTCATTTACTTTCTGTGATTTATCATTTTCATCCGATTCGTAAAAAGTCCAGTCGACTAGAACACAAATTAGTCGACTACTGCGAAAAAGAAAAGAAAAAAAATCATAATTCATCCCCGTCTTGCACTTTTAGTTTCATCCTCTGCGAACAGTTTGCCCTATGGTTTACTAATCTCTCACACCTTGAAAGCTATGAAAGTGGATAGGTCACTCTATGCTCCTAAAACCATCTCCGACACATATGACAAGACTGCATTTGCCATGATAGGATATATCTTGATTGACAGAGCGTGTCTTAAGAAAGATAAAGCACCTGAATTCATCCCTCAACAGGGCACTGGAGGGATTAAATCTGAAGCCAACAAATTCTCTTCCTCAGATCAGTTGCTGCTAATGCAGCAAAACATTGTAGGTATCAAAAGGAATTGCTAACCTCTATGTAGGAAGAGGTGGACAAGATCAGGGCAGTAACCAAGAAACCATGAGTAGATGTGGCTAGGCTAAGGATCACTCTCCAAGCCACAAAGAGGCAAGGAATCAGGGCTATGCAGGATGTAACTAAGAAGCTGACCAAAGTTACCAAAGATATTGATGCCTCCCATGACAGTTTCTGCACCAAAGTGATCTACACCCTGAAGTAATTCCTTGTAAGGATTTAAGTGTCTGGGTTGTTTAGACAAATTTTTTATGTTGTTTTATGTGGTGGATGTTAAAACTGTTTATTTTGGTTGTATCTGGATGGGCATGTCAATCGACTATGCCCAGTATAACTGCTAGCTGTATATATTTTTTGTCTGCTTAACTAGTACTATTACTAGCTACTGTTCTTCTTTCTCTTTTTGATTGATGTCAAAGGGGGAGAAAAAAGAGAGTACAAAGACAGGGGAGCAACAAATAAGGAAGAGCTCCAAGACAGGGGGAGCAAAATTACACTCGTAAAAGGGAAGTACCCCCTGAATTAGTCGAACTCTTTTTATGTTATTGTCATCATCAAAAAGGGAGAGATTGTTAAGTCTAGAATTTTAATAATGTTTAAGTAATTTAAAAAATCCTTGACTATAACATCTCATTGTGTGAAAATTTAGAGAGCAACGACATTGATGAAAGGAAAGAAGATCATACTCAACGGTTATGTATTTTCAACTTCGCATCAAATGGAAAACAATCAATCAGTGAAATAACAAAGAAGGAAAACTAAAACCGGCCTTGCCAAAGAACCTCAAGCGCGTAAGAATGGAAAGAGAGATAATCACGGCTAGACACCGAATCAAGAACAATCTACGGAAGCGCTAATCAAGGAGAAATAGAGGGACCAATTCGTCAAGATTATGGATGAATCTAGTTAGCCTTTCAAGCTAGATTCATGAGGCTACCCTTGGGTCTCACTCTTAGATGTCTATGCCACATAAGGAAAGGTATCCAATAATTACTGCCATACAATCCCGGAAGACAAGGAAACAGAAGACTCATAAAGCTATAAATGAAGAAATAGAAGGACATCGAAAGACATACAACTACATCTACGTTGCTACACCTTTCTAGTTTTTAGTACAAATACTGTATTCTTGAGTCTACAAGTGTCGCAAAAGATAGGAAGAGTTAGAAAAAAAACGAGAATTATGTCAACATTAGAAAGAAACATTGTTGCTGTATATTGTTGGTGGTCAACGTACTAAAATGATCATTGTTGTAAACTCTTATTGAATATCTAAGAGAACCCTTGTGACCGAAGGGAACTACACATAGGTACCACACCGGTACTTAACCAATATAAAGATTAATGTGCCTCATTTACTTTTCTATCTACTCAGTTTATTTATGCTACGATCAATCACTATGAAAATTCTAGTCGACTAATTTCCTACATAGTCAACTATGATTTTCATCAGCTACAATTCACACCCCTCTTGTACTTTTAATTGGTATCAGAGCAGGACTCACGAACATTGCTTAAGAACAAGTGAGGAAAAGATCATGACATCAAACACAGTCGTTGGAGCACTATTTCAAGAAGGAACCTCTCAAGTACGACCCCCTTAATTCAATTGCCAGCACTTCTCTCACTGGTATATGTGCACAAAGACCTACACTATGTCATACGACATTAAGGTTTGGCGTGTAATCAAAAAGAGAAATCTTTCAATTTTTCCAAAGAAGGATAAAGACAGTGAAATCATAGTATCATCTGATCCTCTTGATTTAGATGATTTCACTGAAGAATAATCAGTTGTTATTCAAGTGAATGCCAAGGGAAAAAAATCAGGTGTAGACTTTTAATCAGGGAAGAATATGAAAAGATATCTAGCTGTGAAGCTGCAAAAAAAATGTGGGATAACTTAGAAGTCACATATGAAAGAACCAACAAGGTGAAAGATACGAGGATTAATCTCCTAGTTCGAGATTATGAATTGTTTCAAATGAAGATCGAAGAATCACTAGAGGAAATGCTTTTTAGGTTCAGCAAAATCCTTGGATATTTGAAATGCTTTGGTAGACCAATCAAAAGTGGAGAGCAAGTCAAAAAAATTCTGAGAAGTTTCCCCACAATTTGGCAACCCAAAGTCATTGCATGGGAATGTAAGGATATGATGAACTCAGATGTGATCTAATCACGTTTGAGAAAACACATTTAGACATGCAAGTTCAACAAGAAAAAAAAGAAGAGAGTTGCATTCAAAGCAACTGTGGCTGAATCAGAAAATGAAGAAGAAGAAGAAGAAGAAGGAGAACAGGATGAGAATATAGCGATGCTCTCCAAAGTTGTAACAAGCATGGTTAGCAAAAATAGAACAAGTAAATCAAATTTTAAAAAGGGAAGATGAATAATGAAAATGACAAAAATGATGGAAGATGCTACAAGTGTGGAAAACACGAACACATTCAAGCCAAATGCTATGAACAGAAAAAGAAACTAAACAGGAATTTCCAAAAGAAGAAATCCTTTGGAGCTTGGAGTGATGAATAAGAATTTGATCACGAGGAAACTACCAACATGTGTTTCATGACCAGCAAAGAAATAGCGATGAAGTCTCAGGTGAGCTTGGTCTCATGGAAAACGAAGGAACAAGTGAGGTACATCTTCCTACATGTCCTACTTGTCATGAACTACAAGAATTTATTGATATTCTTCTTGCAGGTATTGAGAAAATTGTGAATGAACTTCAAAAAATCAAAAGAGAAAATAAAGACTAGGCTCTGAAAGTGGAAGTATGTGAAATTGAGAGAGGTATGCTTCAAGTTGAAGTTAATGAACTTCAACATAAATTGAATGGATTGCGAAAATCCACCAGTCATAGTTCAGTTAGATCAAATGAGTTTGTTCCTTATAATTCACCAAGTAGAACTAGAAATATCTCTGCATGCACTCATTGTGGCAAAAATGGTCACAACCTTAACCACTGCAGGCTTAGAATCAGAGGAGAAAAAGTCTCTAATTGATGGAGAAAAAGTCTCTGATTGGGGTTGGAAGAGTTTCTCTCAGCTCAACATGTGATGTAGACAAAGTGTACCTGGTTGATAAACTTGGCTACAACCTCCTTAGTATCAGTCAACTATGTGACAATGACTATGAGGTTCATTTTAATAAGCATTATTGGTTTATTGAAGACAAATCAGGTAAAGTTATTCTTTCTGGAAATAGAGATAGGAATGTCTATACCATCAGTAACATAGATAGTCTTGGTAATCAAATTTGTCTAGCCTCTATGATTGATGACTCTTGGGTATGGCATGAAAAACTTGGTCATGCCACCATGCATACTATTCGAACATGGGTTCATCTCCGAGGAAGTATTTGTTAAGTAACCTCCAAGATTTGTAAATGAATCCTTTCCAAATCATGTCTACAAACTGTCTAAAGCTCTGTACGGTCTAAAGTAAGCTCCTAGTTATGAAAGGCCGAGTTCATTCCTAGTCAAAAATGGGTTTTCCAGAGGTAATATTGATACTATTGTTTTTATCAATCGATCGACTAAAGTTAATTTTTTAATAGTAAAATCTTCGTAGTTGATATAATTTTTGGCAGCACTAATCATGTTTTATGCAAGGACTTTTCAAACATCGTGAAAAGGGGAATTTGAAATGATTATGATGGGAGAATTAACCTTCTTCCTTGGGCTTCAAATCAAGAAAGTACAGAAAGGGATTTTCGTTAATCAAACAAAGTACACAAAATAGCTCATCAAAAAATTTGGAATGTCTAATACAAAGGACATAGGGATGCCTATGAGTCTGTCAACTACATCGATGAAGATAAAGATGGTATAGTGTCGATGAGACAATGTATTGAGGTATGATTGGTTCTCTACTCTCTCTTACATCTAGTCGACCAGATATTATGTTTAGTGTTTGAAAATGTGCAATATATCAGTTAGTTCCTAAAGAGTCCCACTTGACTGCTGTTAAACGTATTATAAGATATTTGATAGGGACAGTCAACTATGGATTATGGTACGAAAGTTAAGATATGTTTGATCTCAAAGGTTTTTCAAATGCAGACATCGCAGGAGATAAAATTGACAGGAAAAGCACGAGTGGAACATGCCCAATTACTTGGAAAATCTCTTATATCCTGGCACGACAAGAAACAAAGATGTGTAGCCCTATCTACTATTGAAGCGGAATATTTGGCTGTAGGCAACTGCTGCACACAAGTTCTACGAATTATGCATCAATTGTTAGATTATGATTTACGCATTAAGTGCATTCCTATTATGTGTGATAACACTAGTGCTATTTGTCTTTCAAAAAATTTTGTGTGTCATTATAGGGCTAAGTATATTGAGATTAAGCATCATTTTATATGTGATCATGTTGCTAAAGGCAATATTGTGTTAGAATTTTTCAATACTAAAAATCAATTAGCGGATATTTTTACAATAGTATTGCTTGAAGAAAGATTCCGTTTCCTTCATAATAAAATTGGTATTTTTACAATTCCCGTCTAACTGTGCTAAGTGTTTCTTATAATTTTCTATGTTTATAATTTTTTTTCCATAAATATTCTTCGTGATTTTTGCCAAAAAAAAATCTTTTAGTACTTGATTAGCTCGTACATGCTTTAATTGTTGAATTGACGGTGGGCTTGTAGATGGCAACTTTTCAGTTTCTCCTCACACGTCTCTCCGAGAATCGATGCGTCCATTGAAACTCTGTTTAACCCCATCCCCCGATCATATGTCCTATTCTCTCAAAGAAATCGAGTCTCTCTCTCTCTCTCTCTCTGTTCTCTTTTACTCATTTCCAAAACCAAACCTTCTCCTTCCTCCTCCATGCCCGAAAGAAGCTATCGCTTCAAGAAAAACCATCAATTTGATGATCATGTTGATTAAGAATCCTCAGAAAGCACAAACCGTCTATTGTCCAAGGATGATTCCAGTGATTATGAAGAAGATATTCTTATCTCCCAATAGAGGGATGGAATGCGTCCAATGGAGTCCATCTCCAAACAATCTTCTTAAAAAAGATGGAAAACTGAAAGTATAGAGTTTGGCACTGAAGACAAGATGAATTTCTGTGGCCCCGAAGAGAAGGCTAGGTTTGTTGCTTTCAAAGGAAAAGTCAATTGCTTATGGTCGCACTGTAAGTTTGAAATCTATGAAAAACTCTCATTGTGATGTTATCTCTGTGTTTGAAACTCAGAAACTTGTCTCTCTATTTTCTACTGTTGGTGATACTGTCTATGAAGAGCATGTGCATATGTTTTATGAAAATCTATTTGTGAATGATAAAGATGATCTAGAATCCATGGTTTTATCAACTCGTCTTATTCTTGACGCTTATCATTTTTGGAAAATCTTTGCAACAAAGTTTGTTGGGTATAGTTTATCTGTGCAACATTCTTGGCCTGATAATTTTGAAGTGTATTTTGAGGAAGCCAAAAGTGTGTTGTCTGAAAACCCCCTGATATTGGTCCAAAAAGTTTGAAATTTGAACACCATGTACTAGCCCACATTATTGTTACCACTTTCCTACTCTGTACTGGTTCACTTAGCACCCTATCTCTCAGAGATGTGGTTGTTTTGTACTGTCTGGTAAATGGGAAGGCCATTAATTGGTTTGTCTGGGTACGTCAGTACATGCTTGAAAGCATCAGGGATCTTTCATTCTCTGCGGACGGTTTGCCCTATGGTTTACTAATCTCTCACATGTTGAAAGTTATGAAAGTGGACCTGCCTCTCTATGCTCCTAAAACCATCTCCAGCACATATGAAAAGACTACCTTTTGTGAGAGATTAGTAAACCATAAAAGAATGGTCATGTTTACGATTCCGGCGGATATCCGGGTGCTGTCTGGACCGGTTGGCATTGCCAGCCACCTTTGCTGCTTGGTGACCGAAGAGGATCAAGCGCAGAGGAACGAGGTGGATGCACCGAGCCTTTTCAATGAGGCACAACATGCACTGAACATGGTATGCTTTTATTTCTTTGTATCCCTTGAAGGGTTCATTTGACCTTAGCATATTCTTCTGATCTCCTAATTTTTGTTTTCCAGGCCTTCGTGCTACATCACGAGAGCTTCTAGCAGTCTCGAATGGAGGTGAGCCAGCTCGAGTTCGAGCTCAAGGAACAGGTTTGGCAGAAAGACGCGTACAAAGCTCTTAGCAAGCAAAAAGACGAGGCCCTCAAGGACCTCCACATCCTCCAAGCCGAGCTGGAAAAAGCTCAAAAGGAGGCCTTGTCAGTAAAATAGGAGCTTTCCATTCTGTTCGAAAAGGTAAGGGTTTTTGAGATTGATAATGAGAGGCTAAGTGCAGCTGCAAATGCTGCGACCTCATAGGTCCAAGAGAAGATAGACCTGATCGACCAACTCTGGGCCGAAATAAATGAGGTCAAAGCCTCGATCGAGGAATTGAGGAGCAAGATGGATCTCCTAGTCTCGCAAAAGGAAGTTACTAATAAGGATTTGGCATCAACCAAGGACCAGCTTAGGGTGATGAACGATAAAATCGACAAGTGGTCTCGGCTGATAAGCTCCGAGCACAACTAGACTCGGCCAGCTCGGAACAGAATACCCTCGGCCAGGAGTACATCGCGTTGAACTCCATGTTGGAGGTAGCTTCGAACGAGTCCTATGAGGTCCAGTATATGCTGGACCAATACAAAAATGACGTATAGGTGGCCAAGGCCTGTATAATTTTCATGACCCAAACCGATGGGCCATGACGAGTGCTCGAGTCCTACATGTTGAACACCCCTAAGCATGCATCTAAGATACAAACATGAATTCAGGGTAGGTCATGAATAACATTTGTCATTAAACTGCCGAATCACTCGAATAACATACGTGAGGAAACCATTTCCAAAATACATATATACATATATTTGTGAAAAAGGGTAGGGTGAGCCGACAAGGCTGCTATTGACAACTACATATCCAAAACTAGAAGCAGACAAGGCCACATACTATCCAACTATACATGATTGTCTACAAACCTCTAATAGAGTGTACAACTGTATGAGGGATGGGACTGGGCCACGTCGTACCCATATCTACATACACTAAAATAGCGTACCAAAACTAATAAAAGCTCCGGATCAAGTGAGTACACCAACTCTCATTGATCAAGGATCCTAAAAAGGGGGACAGTCAGCCTGTCTACCTACACCTGCGGGCATGAAATGCAGGCCCCAAGACATAGGGGCGTCAGTACGAATAATGTACCGAGTATGTAAGACATGAAATGATGTACATAAAATACATAAAGGAAACATGGAGTAAAGGAATCCGCCTGTAAGTCTAAATAACTTGTTGGATCCTGAAATATTTATAAAGTCATGCATGTGCTTATAAATGTTGTATCATGCATAGATATATGTGTACATAACATCATCCAACCTCTGAGGGCATCCCGTCATATCATCTCGGCCTCTCTGGGCAAAATCATCAACTTATACCAACTGATCAGGTGGTGGTGCGTATATAACGTTGTAACCTTTTTCCATATCCCATATACATATAATATACGCGTATATAACGCCATCTGGTCTTGGGTCAATGTACATGTATAAATGAATAAAATGTATAAGAAGTACGTTAATAAAAATTTTAGGAATTTCATATGATCAATATGCATTTCGGATAAACTTTATCAATTACGTATTTTTCTGAGACCCACGAACAGAAAATTTAATAATAAGACACATGGGGAATAAAGAACATAGGCACCCCTAGTGCTTCTAGGAATAGAGGTATTTATGAAAGCTGTGCGTTTTCTCATTTCGTTTATATCATATGGATCATGCCAAAAGAAAAGAAGGGATAACCTTAACATACCTGAGCCGATTGTCTTGACAACCCCTCTAACACACGTCAATTGCGATAAAATATTTAACGGCGAGATCGAAGTAGGGAAAAATCCATATATTATTCTTGATAAAGGTTATACTGGCTTCCCTAAGAGTTGTAAATCCCGTTGCTATTACGTTATGTAATCTCGTATGAATTTTGTTGTATCTTCATCCGTTACTTTAAAGATATACGCATCTCCATTTTGTGAATTAGAGAGGTCTTTTATCAATGTGGTTATGGTCCCCACTTGATAAGGATTACCTTGACAACCTTCCCTAAATGTGCCACCTAGCCATCTAAGCCTAGGAGACATTGTTTGATCTTAACAAATAAACTCCTTGCTTCCACGCTGGGGTGATGTTCCCACCCAATAATTATCCACCAATTCCTTAATTTACTTGTTAATCTCCCACTAAACCTATAATTAACCAATTACCCATATAATTAAGAATTATCTCAAATTACTTAAAATACTAATCACTTTTAACACACTTTATACACCTTACAATCATGGTCATGTGGTACCTTGTATGACACTAGTCCATAAATACAGGGTATTATAGCTTGGATCGTATTTTTTTCCAAATTGACAACCTTCGACGAAACTCATATTCTTTGATATATTTACCCTCTAACCTTTACGGTACTTAGTTATCACCTGTTGTAAATAGCATAAATACTTGTAATGTCAAAAATAATCTCATTCCCGAGCCTACATCGATTAACTTACGACGAAACTTTAACATACCAAAATGCAAAATGTAACATCCTTCCCCACTAGAAGTATTTGTCCTCGAATGTTTATCTCCCCGGATCTATATAAATTTTGGCAGAGTCGACTTTATAACAGTACTACTACCAACCCTTCCTGTAGAACACTCAATAATTCAATGCCACATAGGACCACAATCATCAATAGCGACAATGGCCTCACACGACCAACGATAATAACTAACATAAGAATCCATACACGTACCTTAAGGCTGTGATGTCACCGTCTGATCCTCCTATGGGAGAGGGAACAAGTGAATATACCTAGACTTCATGTCTTCTTCAGCTTCCCAAGTCATCTCTTCCACATTATTGTTTCTTCAAAGTACTTTAACCGAAGCTACGTCCTTAGTCCTTAGTCTCCGAACCTGTCTATCTAGTATAGCAATGGAGTTTCCTCATATGATAGTTGCTCTGTGACCTGAACATCGTCAACTGACACGATTCTGGAAGGATCTCTGATACATTTATGGAGCATAGACACATGAAAGACTGGATGTACAGACTCCAAGTCAGAAGGCAAGTCTAACTCATATGCTACCGGGCCTACCTTGCGTATGATCTTATATGCTCCAATGTACCGAGAGCTAAGTTTTCCTTTCTTACCGAACCTCATAACGCCTTTCATCGGTGATATCTTTAGGAATACCCAGTCGTCAATCTGCAACTCCAAGCCTCGTCATTGATTATCCGCATAAGACTTTGGCCGGCTTTGAGCTGCTAATAGCCTTTCCTGTATAAGCTTAAGCTTCTCGATATCCTGTTGTAACAACTCTGGTCCTATTAACTTAGTTTCCCCAACATCGAACCATCCTATAGGTGACCTACACTTCTATCCGTAAAGAGCTTTGAATGGAGCCATTTGAATACTTGAACGATAACTATTACTATATGCGAAATCAATAAGAGGAAAATGATCATCCCAACTACCCTTGAAGTCTATCACATAAGCCGATAACATATCCTCCAGTGTCTGAATAGTACGCTTAGACTGTCCATCTATCTGGGGATGAAATGTCATACTAAGACTTGCCTGAGTCCCCAATCCTTTTTGGAAGGGCCTCCAAAAATTATCTGTAAACTAAGCACCTCTATTCGAGATAATATAGGGGCATCATGAAGTCGTACTATCTCCTTAATGTAAAGCCTTGCATAATCTTCTATGGAATATGTAGTCCTAACATGTAGTAAATGGGCTGATTTTGTAAGTCTATCAACAATCACCCATATAGAATCGAACTTCTGGGTACGAGGTAAGCCAATGAAGAAATCCATATTAATTACTTCCCACTTTCAAGTTCGAATCTCTATAGCCTGCAATAATCCACCAGGTTTTTAATGTTCAATATTAACTTGCTGACAGTTAGGGCACTAAGAAACAAACTCCGCTATATCCTTTTTCATTCTGTCCCACCAATATACTTCCCTGATATCATGATATATCTTTGTTCTCCTGGATGCACAAAATAACGAGAATAGTGAGTCTCTCCCATAACTGTCGGCGCAACCCTGCAACATTAGGACACATAATTGTCCTCGATATCTGAGTACCTCATCTCCTATAATCTCAAATGGTTTTCTCCTTCTGAGGGGATGTATCTCTATAATGAGTTAACACAGGATCCTCGTACTAGTGTTACTTCACTTAAGTTACTAAAGAGGATGTTGTCATGTCCTAAATAGTAACTCTGGTATCACCTGAATCCAGTAATCGAACTCCAAGACTAGCTTGCTGATGAATCTCATGGGATATTCCACTCTTCTCTTGCTGTAAATATGACATTCTACCCATAGATATATGGCGGAGAGAATCGGCTAATATATTCGCCTTCCCCGGATGGTATAAAATATCAACATCATAGTCTTTTAGTAGCTCCAACCATCTCCTTTGTCGTAAATTCAATTCCTTTTGCTTAAAGATATACTGAAGGCTCTTATGATCAATATAGATATCAACATTAATGCCATACAAATAGTTCCTCCACATCTTTAGTGCATGAATCACCGTGGCTAACTCTAAATAGTGGGTCGGGTAATTCTTCTCGTGCTTTCTTAGTTGTCTAAAAGAATAAGCTACAACTTTACCATGCTGCATCAGTACACAACCCAATCTAAGCCCGAAGCGTCACAACAGATAGCATAACCATCGGTTCCGTCTGGGAGTGTTACAACCGGTACTGAAGCTAGTCTGTCCTTCAATGCTCGAAAACTCCGTTTGCAAGCATCGGTCCACTAAAACTTATCTCCCTTCTGAGTCAACTTTGTGAATGGTGCTGAAAGAGAAGAAAATCCCACTACAAATCTCTTGTAATAACCTACCAAACCGAGAAAGATATGAACCTCCATCGATGTCGAAGGTGTAGACCACTTTACCGCCTCAATCTTTTATGTATCAACTCGGATACCTTCACCTGAAATAATATGCCCAAGGAAAGCTATAGAATTCAACCAGAATTTACATTTAGAGAATTTTGCATACAACTTCTCTTTTTGTAGAACTCTGAGCACAGTACGCAAATGATTCGCATGCCCGATTTCTGAATGAGAATACACCAATATATCATCAATAAATACAATCACGAACAAATCTAGAAAGGGTCTGAACACTCGGTTCATCAAATCCATGAATACTGCTAGGACACTGGTCAAACCGGAATGACATAACATGAAACTCAAAGTGCCTATATCTTGTCCTGAATGCTGTCTTTGGAATATCTTTCTCCTTAACCCCTACCTGATGGTACCCGGACCTCAAGTCTATCTTCAAGAAACATTTGGCACCTTGAAACTAATCAAATAAATCATTAATACTCGGGAGCGAATACTTATTCTTGATCATCATCTTATTCAACAGTCAATAATCAATACATATCCACAAGGAACCATCTTTCTTTCTCACAAATAACACAGGTGCTTCCCACGGTGATGTACTAGGTCTGATAAAGTCTTTTTCAAGCAAGTCCCTTAGTTGTTCCTTCAACTCTCTCAGCTCTGCGGATTCAATTCTATGAGAACAATTGATATTGGTTGCGTATCTAGTAATCTGTCAATAGAAAACTCAATTTCTCGTTCTGGTGGAAGACCAAAAGCTTATCGGGAAACTCATTAACCACAGGGATAGATTGAACGGTTGATGACTCTACTTTCACATCCTTTACCCGAACTAAGTGATAAATATAGCCCTTTCTGATCATTGTCATTGCCTTGAGATAGGAAATAAATCTACCTCTCGGCTATGCCGTATTACCTTTCCACTCCAAAACAGGCTCCCCTGGGAATTGGAATCAGACCATCTTTGATCTACAATCAACATTGGCATAACAAGAAGCCAACCAATCCATACCCATTAAAGCATCAAATTCTATCATATCTAACTCGATTAGGTCTGCTACTGTAGATCGATTATGAACTACTACTATACAATCTCTATATACCCACTTAGCTATCACTAGATCTCCAACAGGTGTGGACACATCAAAAGGTTTAACCAACTCAGGTTTTATTCCAAACTTATTAGCCACCAACGAAGTAACATATGATAAGGTGGAATCTGGATCAATCAATGTATATACATCATATGATGAGACTGATAATATACCTGTAACAACAATATGTGACAACTCTTGATTCTGTCGATCTGCTAATGTATAAATGTTGTTTTGAGGACCGCTCGAGCTAGATGATCCACCTCTGCGTCTACCACAACCGGTTGGTTCTTGTGAACCTTGCCGGGGGGCGTACTAATGATGATGAACCCATCTACAGATCCCGCTGGCTGAACTATGCTTGCATCACCTCTCATCAGATAATCCATCATAATTTGGCCTGGATAACCACAAGTATAACAAACACCTAACCCCATACGGAAATGACCGACATCCTTCTTACCACACTGAGAACATCGTGGCAAGGGAGGCCTCTTCTGACTTGACTCACCCCTATACTGAGAACTTGATGCCTTGGAATTCTGAATAGGCCTTGAATACGTAGAACGATCAAATCTTCTACCGGCAAACTGAGGGGGTGTGGTAGCCGATGGCTGGGCTGGATACCTCGGGTATTGTTGTCTCTGATCACCACAAAACTCACCAGAAGGACCCGAAGATCTCTCTCTTACTCTGGGCCCTATCATTCTCACGATCTCCCCTTTGCTTCTTCTTACGCTCGTCTACACCTTGAGCGTATGCCTGAATACGAGAAATTTCCATGCCTGGCTGAAGTGAGACCGACATAGAATTGTTAAGAAAGTGCGTCTCCAACCCCATCACGAACCGATGAAACCGATCTACCATCTTAGCTATAATAGTGGGAGCATACCTAGTCAAAAAATCAAACTGAAGGTTGTACTCTCTAACACTCATATTACCCTGCCGAAGGGTCAGGAACCTATCAACTCTAGTCCGTCTAAGATCTGGTGGAAGATAATGATGAATAAAATCCTCTGTAAACTCATGCCATACCTCTAGAGGGGCATCCTCACCTCTGGACAACTCCTAAGACTCGTACCAATTAACTGCAACATCCTGAAGTCTATAGGAAGCTAACTCAACTGACTTAGTCACAATGGCCTTCGTTACCCTCAAAGTCCTCTACATCTTATCAATAAATACCTGAGGGTCCTCGTTTGGATCTGCTCCAGTGAATAACGGAGGGTCCAAATAAATGAAATCACGAACCCTTGCAATGATGGCCCTATCCGCATGACCAATACCTACTTCCTGACGTCGAGCATGTGTGGCTACTGATTGAGTTAATAGCTGAATAACATCTCTCATCTCCTGACCTGGTGCATCTGGCTGAGGAGCTGGATGTACAGGGGCAGGCGCTGGAGTTGGTGTCCCTCAAAACTCCTCTGGAGAGGGCGGGGTATGTGAAGTCGGGGATGGAATCTCACTATGAGACTCTCCCAGAGCCCTGGTAACTCGTGGCGCTCGACTAGTAGTCTCATTAGCCACGGACTTGCCCTTCTGGGCGGCTGTAGCCTTCTTAGGCATTGATGAAAATATAATATATTGTTAGGGAAATGAATCCTTATATCGCACGATCTAAGTTAAGAAAAGAGGATAACATCCTATATGTCCTATAGCCTCCTATTTATAAATGTGGTGCACAACACAGTCATAAGCAAGACTTTACTAGATACGGTTTGTAGACAACCCTAGGACATAACTGCTCTGATATAGCTTTTGTCACGACCCAAATCGATGGGCCATGACGAGTGCTCGAGTCCTACCTCTCGAACACCCCTAAGCATGCATCTAAGATATAAACATGAATTAAGGGTAGGTCATTAATAACATTGGTCATTAAACTGCTGAATCACGTGAATAACATACATGAGGAAAACATGTCCAAATACATATATACATATACATGAGGAAGAACGGTAGGGCGAGTCGACAAGGCTGCTATAGACAACTACATATCCAAGATTAGAAGCCGACAAGGCCACATACTATCCAACTGTACATGACTGTTTATAGACCTCTAATAGAGTGTACAACTGTATAAAGGATGATCTTGGGCCCTGTCGTACCCATATCTACATACACAAAAATAGCGTACCAAAACTAATTACAACTTTGGATCAAGTGAAGCACACTAACTCTCGCTGATCAAAGATCTAAAAAAGGGGGACTGTCAGCCTGTCTACCTGCACCTGCGGGCATGAAATGCAGGCCCCAGGCCATAGGGGCGTCAATACAAATAATGTACCGAGTATGTAAGACATGAAATTATGTACATAAAATACATAAAGGAAACATGGAGTAAATGAGTCCTCCTGTAAGTCTAAATAACATTAGGAACCCTGAAATATTTATAAAGTCATGCATGTGCTTATAAATATCGCATCAGGCATAGGTATATGTGTACATAACATCATCCAGCCTCTGAAGGAATCCCGTCATATCATCTCGGCCTCTGAGGGAGAAATTATCAACGTATACCAACTGACCAGGTGGTGGTGCGTAGATAATGCCGTAACCTTTTGCCATATCCTATATACATATAATATATGTGTATATAACGCCGTTTGGTCGTGGGTCAATGTACATGCATAAATGAGTGAAATACATAAGAAGTATGTTAATAATATTTCTCAGAATTTCATAAGATCAATATGCCTTTCGGATAAACTTTATCAACTACGTATTTTTTTTAGACCCATGAACAAAAGAAGTAATAATAAGACACATGGGGAATTAAGAATATAGGCACCCCTAGTGCTTCTATGAATAGAGGTATTTATGAAAGCCGTGCCTTTGCTCGTTTTGTTTGTATCATATGGATCATGCCAAAAGGAAATAAGGGATAGCCTTAACATACCCGAGCCGATTGTCTTGACAATCCTTCTAACACACGTCTATCGTGATAAAACATGTAACGGCGATATCAAAGAAGGGAAAATCCGTATGATATCTTGAGAAAGGTTATACTGGGCTCCCTAAGAGTTGCAAATCACATTGTTATTACATTATGTAATCTTATATGGATTTTGTTGTAGCTTCATCCGTTACTTTAAAGATATAAGCATCTCCATTTTGTGAATTCGAGAGGTCTTTTATCAATGTGGTTGTGGGCCCCACTTGATAAGGATTACCTTGCCAACCTTCCCTAAATGTGCCACCTAGCCATCTAATCCAAGGATACATTGTTTGATCTTAACAAATAGACTCCTTGCTGCCACGTTGGGGTGATGTTCCCACCCAATAATTATCCACCATTTCCTTAATTAACTTGTTAATCTCCCACTAAAACTATAATTAACCAATTACCCACGTAATTAAGAATTATCTCAAATTACTTAAAATACTAATCACTTTTACCATACTTTACACACCTTACTATCATGGTCATGTGGTACCTTGTATGGCACTAGTCCATAAATACGGGGTATTATAACTTGTATCGTATTTTTTCCCAAATTGACAACTTTCAACGAAACTCATCTTCTTTGATATATTTACCCTCTAACCTTCACGGTACTTACTTATCACCTGTTGTAAATAACATAAATACTTGTAACCTCAAATATAATCTCATTCCCGAGCTTACGTCGATTAACTTATAAGAAAACTTTAACGTACGAAAATGCTAAATATAACAATAATAACAAAGGCCAAATATGTAAAGTGGCTATCCCGGAGGAAGAACCTCGAGGAGATTCATGCCCGGGGTTCGATATATCGGCCTACATCGAAGAGGAAAAGAGGTCGAGACCAAAGATATATACGATCTCGAGCGTTCGGGCATTTAACCGGGCTCTGGTGAAGACTAGGCAGAAATGCCTTAGTTTATTTTTTGTTTTCTTTTGTACATATATAAAAATTATCCCTTCGTTTATAGTGTGTCCTTTACTTTTCAGCATCCGCTTACAACTCTTTGTTTGAAATATGTCATTAATGCCTCAGCATAGAATTTGACTTAATTTAGACTGTTCGTTCCCCCAGAGCTCGATTGAGGCCTGATTTAAGTAACAACTCCGAGTTTCTTTGGCTTCAGATTATCTGATAAAAAATAAAGTCTATAAAATACTTGAATTTTACAACCGGACACGATGATGTTTTGCCGAACGTGGCTCTTTTTATAGACATGTAATTTTTTTCATAGGTTTTAACCATGTGTAAGGACCTTACTTTTACGGACTCGGATGTCTCCGAGCCGTTTTAAATTGCTCGTAGCCTTTCATGTTTGAGCCCTGTCTAATAGGCTCGGTGCCTCAGGGATTCCATAGCCTGAATTGTCCGATCTTATTATCGGACTGCAGTCCCCGACTTGGGGAGGCCCGTGGGCCCTAGGGTTTTGAATCCATTATTTGTTCTAAGTAACTTAACGATAATATAGTTGGTACAAATTTGAAATGATGAAATATAGAAGGAAAATTTCTTTTATTACTTTGCATGTATGAGTACATGATCGAAGGCATAAAAGCTTTCTGCCATGGAAAGAATGAGCTACACGGGCACAGTTAGTTTTACCGTTTGACCCTTACAATTAATACTAATATTCAAGCCTTGGCTTTTAACATCAAATGAAAAATGCCTTTTAAGAATCCTGACTTAGAGTGTAATTCCTCCCTCAGTATTCGAGACTGAGCTCATGAGGGGTCGAATACTATTGATCCAGTACGGGTGATCAGCAATCCCGGCCTCAAGCCGGTCTTCATAACTTTGGTAGCACGTTTTACTATTGCCTTGTTAAAAACTTTGTTGTAAAAACCACTTCGGAAAAAAATGGTCCAAGGGAAAAAGAGTGCAACATGTGCTTTCAGACCTAATCGTCAGATTTAACCTCGACCAAATACCTACATGGGTTAGTTCAAAGCATAACAAACTTCAAAGTAAATTATGTTCGTACCTTGGCGATAGTACCGCTTTAATTGTGCCATATTCTAGTTGTTTGGTAGATGTACATCGTTCCTTGACCTTGAGCTTATATGAGCATTTCCCCATTATACCGGTAACTCTGTACGGACCTTCCCAGTTTGGGCCTAGTTTCCTGTCGTTTAAGTTCTTGGTGTGTAGTGCAACTTTCCTTAATACGAAGTCCTCGACTTGGAAGTTTCGAAAGTTAGCCCTTCGGTTGTAGTATCTCCTCATTCGCTGCTTATAGGCCGCTAACCAGACCAGGGCGGCTTCTTGCCTTTCGTCCAATAAGTCCAAGCTTGTGGTCATGGCCTCGTCATTTGACGTCTCAGTAGTGTACTGGAACCTTAGGATCGATTTTCCTACTCCGACCGGGATCAGAGATTCTACGCTGTAGACTAAAGAGAATAGAGTCGCACCGATGCTTGACTTCGAAGTCATTTGATATGCCCACAAGACCTCAGGAAATATTTCTTTCCACTTTCCTTTTGAATCAGTCAATCTCTTCTTCAAGTTTTGGAGTATAGTTTTGTTTGTTGACTCCCCTTGGACGTTCCCACTAGGGTGGTAGGGTGTTGACAAGATATTTTTAATTTTGTGATCTTCAAGAAACTTACTTACCTTGCCGCCAATGAAGTGCTTCCCGTTTTCACAAGCCATCTCGGGTGGTATCCCTAATTGTCATATTATATGATCTCAGATGAAGTCGACGACCTCTTTCTCCTGAACCATCTTGAACGCCTATTCTTTGACCCACTTGGAGAAATAATCGGCCATGAGCAATATGTATTGGTCTTTATCAGGCGCCCATGGCAAGAGACCGGCGATGTCCATCACCCATTTCATAAACAGCTATGGCGATAGGACTGGTTGAAGAATTCCCCCAGTTGATAAATCATCGGGCGTACTTTTGGCATTTGTTACATTTTCGAACGAAGTCTTTCGCATCCTTCTCCATATCATTCTTATACCGGCTTTGATCAATTTCTGAACCAAGGATTCCTCTCATGTATGGTTTCCACAAGTACCCTCGTGTACTTCCCTCATTGCGTAGTCGGTGTCCCCCAGACCCAAGCACCTAGCTAGTGACCTAAAAATCGATCTTCTATATAATTCTCCTTCGACCAAGATCAACCTAGCATCTTTAGTATGTAGGGTCTTCTATTCCTTGGGATCCGACGACAATTTCCCCTTCTGAAGGTAGTCTATGTATTTGTTTCTCCAGTCCCAAGTCAAGCTTGTTGAGTTCACCTCTGTGTGACCTTCTTCTACTGCCAAATTCATCAACCGCACTACTGCTCCAGAGTCAAATTCGTCAGAGTCCAATGACGACCCTAAATTGGCCAACCCACCGGCCTCGTTATTTTGATCTCGAGGTACGTGTTGTAGAGTCCATTCCTTGAATTGGTGTAATGTCACCTACAAGTTATCCAAGTATCGTCGTATCCGTTCCTTTTTTACTTCAAACGTCCCGTTGCCTTGGTTGATGACGAGGAGGGAGTCATATTTGGCCTCGATTACCTTGGCCCCTAGGCTCTAGCCTAGTTCTAGACCTACAATCATAGCCTCATATTCGGCTTCGTTGTTAGTCAATTTCAACAGTTCTAATAGACTGCCTTATTACCTTACCCGTAAGTGGTTTTAATACGATGCCCAGCTCGGACCCCTTTGCGTTGGAAGCATCGTCCATGAATAGGGTCCAGATCCCCGAGCTATTCCCCGAGGCAAGTAGTAATTCCTTCTCAACCTCGGGGATCAAGGACGACATAAAGTCGGCCCCAAAGTCCGCCAAAATTTGAGATTTTATGACAGTCTGGGGTTTGTACTCGATATTGTAACCGTTAATATCTATGGCCCATTTGGCCAGCCGTCCCAATAGCTCTGGTTTGTGCATAACATTCCTCAACAGGTAAGAGGTCATATACACATATGGGGTGACACTTAAAGTACGATTTTAATTTCCTAGAAACGCTCGATAAGGCGAGCGCTAATTTTTCTAAGTGTGGATACCTTGTTGCGGCATTGCCAAGGGTTCTACTAACATAATAATAGGAAATTGTGTACCTTCTTCCCGAAGTAGGACACCACTTACCACTACCTCGGAAAGTGCCAAGTAGAGGTACAACTATTTGTTCGCCTTCAGAGCGTGCTGCAAGAGAGGGCTCGATAGGTACTGTTTGAGTTATTCTAAAGCTCACTGGCACTCTGGGGTCCAAGAGAAGTTTTTCTTCTTTATTAGTAATGAGAAAAACCGGTTGATCTTGTCTAATGACCTCCAAATAAACCGGCCCAATGCGGTTATCCGCCCTGTCAGTCCTTGTACTACCTTAACGTTGTCAACTACGGTGATATATTATATAGCTTTTATCTTGTGCGAGTTGTTCTCTATTCCATGGTTGGATACCATGAACCCGAGGAACCTGCCTGAGCTGACCCCGAAATAACACTTTTTCAGGTTTAGCTTCATGTTGTATTTCCTCAATATGTCGACGGTTTCCTGCAAATGCTTCAAATGGTCCTATGCTCACAGGAACATAGCCAACATATCGTCAGTATAAACCTCCATTGATTTCCCTTTGAACATCTGGTTAGCTAGAGGTTGATACGTGGCACCGACTTTTTTTTAGCCCAAACGGCATTACGTTATAACAATAGGTGTTGAATTTGGTTATGAAAGAAGTATTTTTTTGATCACCTGAGTCTACCTGAATATGGTTATACCTGGAATAGGCATCAAGAAAACTCATTATCTCGTGTCCGGAGGTCGCATCGATCATTTGATCGATGTTAGGCAAAGGGAATGAATCCTTCGGACTCGCCTTGTTTAGGTCCTTATAATGTACACACATTCTAAGTTTTTTTCCTTTTTTAGGTACGACAACTACGTTAGCTAACCAATACGGGTAATTAAATTCCCGGATGGAACCTATTTTCAAAAGTTTAGATACCTCATCCTTAATGAATGCGTGTTTGATCTTGGACTGCAACCTTCTCTTTAGTTTGACCGGGTAAAACTTTGGATCCAGGCTCAATTTGTGAGTTTTCACCTCCGGTGGGATCCCTGTCATATCTAAGTGGGATAAGGAAAAACAACTGGCATTAGCTTTAAGGAAATCAATAAGTTTTATCATGAGCTCGGGAGTTAGCCTCGTGCCCTGGTATACCTTTTGATTCAGTAGGTGCTCGATAAATATAACCTGCTCCAATTCCTTGATTGTCGATTTAGTGGCATCGGTGTCGTCGGGTGCTATAAAAGATCTCGAGACACCGTAATCATCCTCTTTGTTCGCTGTGCATTCCTCCTATTTTTCTGTCACGGTCGAGGACGGGATCGTTGATTGCTATTTTGTTTTCTTTTCTTCGACCAAACCCTTATTTTTTGATGTCAAAACTACAGGCACCAGGATTACTAGATTGACAACGAACATCTCCTTCATGGCCGGTTGTTCCCCGTAGACTATTTTGACTCCTCCTCGAGTGGGAAATTCCAATGCCTGGTGTAAGGTTGAAGGCACCACCCTCATGTCGTGAACCTATGGCCTTCCAAACAAGGCATTGTACATCATTTTCCCTTCGATCACGTAGAACTTTGTCATCTGGGTGGTCCCGACAGTGTTTACTGGTAAGGTTATTTCACCCTTCGTCGTCTTGCACGCCATGTTGAATTCGTTCAACACCCGGATCGCCGTTACAATTCGGTCCAATAATCCTAGTTGTTCTACGACCCTCATCGAATGATGTTGGCCGAGCTATCTAGATAATTTAACACACGTTTAACTCGAGATTTATTAATAAATACAAATATTATCAATGCATCATTGTGAGGATTGATACCCATGATTGCACGGTAAAGAAATAAGAGGGAAGCTTCTGACGCAACATCGAGTAAAGCCAAAGTGTTCCTCGTTTCGGAGCCCGGGGAGGACAAACGTTGCATCCGGCATCAGACACGGCTGAACATCGGGTCCGGGCAGAGTGAAGGTTCGAGACTAAGGGAAAAGAGAAACTATTAAGCACGATAAGTAGGGAGCCGTGATATTCGCCCCTCAATCGGATGTTACAACACAAATCCCTCCCGATATCAATTGCATATCAACATTTACCGAAAAAGAGGATTTTTATATTATTTAGACTTGCACTAGGATTGAAACTCCCCTACTATATAAAGGGGAGAACTCTTTAATTTTATACCACTATCGACACGCATATCAAAGCAATAAAAGTCCATTTTCATTCTCTAGCTACTATTCATTGTGTTCTTGAGTTGCTTAATTATTCTATTACAACCGAGCCAGTCTCGCAGGCTAGACCGAGGTCAATTTTCAGTGTTCTTATAAAAGGCCAGTCTTGATTGTTCATCACGTTTAGTTTGATTATTTTACCTCCCTTTACTTTAATTATTTTCTGATCATAGATCATTTATGTCAAATTAAATCACATATTCTTTAACAACTTATAAATTTAATTGTCACTCATTTTAAGGGTAAACATTTGGTGCCCTAACGAGCGTAAAACATAACAGAAAATTAATGCTCGCAAATCAAATATAGCATAGTAAAATATCGTCTATAAAGGAATTGAATTTAAATAATGTTCGAGCAATTTCTGGCTTAATTTCTATTCAGGAGGATCAACACTTGAGTTAAATGATTACGATCAACGATTAACTACTAAAGTAAAGCAATTGATAGTTAACTGCAAAGAATTAGAGAATCGCAGAGTTGGTTTATTATCAATAAGAGAAATAAGGGTTTAGACAGGATAGGTGCAGGATATCTATCTGAGATTTAACTCTAGTTTAATTTGCTCTAATGTTCTAATGGTTCTCACGGATTCACTCGATGACTAGTTCAAACGTGTAGTCAAGACTCCTCTTTCGAATAAATCTTAACTATACGAGGTGAACTAATATATGCACTGTGAAAATATGCAAGAATGCGTTAATGGATTAGTCAGGAAAACGTCGCTCGAATATTCTCCTAATTTGATTTAACCAACAATTCAACAGGCTATTTTGATTACTTAAGAGAATCACTGAATTAAACCAAACAACATAATGCAAAGATAATTACCAAAATATTATTCTTTCGATTAAATAAACCGGTGAATAAAGTTGCAATAATTCAAAGCTGCATAAACGAATTCAAGCAAAGAAATGGAGTTAAAATACACAAATATTTATCAAAACACCATATCCGTCAAGCCCTAAGGGAAACTGTTCTATAATCATGGAGGAAGTCATCACAAATATAATGAAAGAGTAAGGAAGCATCAATATAATGTTAACAATCCAAACTCCCGTATCAAATTGATGAAAAGATGATAAAATCATGTGTCTTGTAGCCTCCAATGCTCTCCCAAATCTTCCAAGGTCAAAAGTCTTTTCAAAAACATCTTTTTGGGATATGTATACCATGTAAGAGTGGGCCCAGGCAAAACTACCTTTTCTAAGCCTAAATAGGAAAGTACTCTGAGAAAATCACACAGACGCGTCGCGCCATGCGCTGCCCCATGTTGGCCATTAGTGGGGAAGTTCAGAGAGTGAGTTTCTGACAGGCAGCATAAAATTTCCATTGCTGCACCGTCCCATGCAGCGTGGCAATGTACTTTTTACAAAGTATTTTTATTTCTTCAATTATTTATATCCATACGTGGTCCTCAACCCCCGAACGTGATCCTGGTTTAATTCCTTGGGCTTTCTAAGACTTCAAAGCTCCACATTGTTCGATTTAGTTCCAAATTATCTTTTTAACTCGAAATTACTTCCTGCAAGGCATAAAACACATAATAAGTGCAATACACTAACATTTAAGTTTAAACACAAGTAAAATGCAGTAATTGGAGCGCAAACTATGACTAAAACACGAAATTCTAGACTACCATCAATACCCCACACTTAAACCATTGCTAGTCGTTGAGAAATCAAACTACACTTCACATAGGAACAACGTTCTTATCAAACAACTGTAGACATGTAGACCCTCCCCGAGATTTTACACATTTTAGCGTTTAACAATTTAGTTTAGGTCTAATATCGCTATTTTAACTTGTTTTGACTCTTTTACTTTATTTTATTACAAAAATTGAAAAAATACAAAAATAGTTTCATTTTTCTCTATTTAATTAAGGTATTACATATTTTTAGAAAAATATTATTTAAACCCATTTTTTATTATAATCTTTGAAAATATCAATATATATAACTTCATGTCATAAGGTAATTTTTTTTAATTAATTAGGAATGATTTCACAATTTTATTGTTATTATTTTAGGAATTAATATTTTTAGTCTAGTAGAGTTAAAGGGCCACTTTTAAAGGTAAATTTGACCAAATTTTGGCCCAATTCAGACCAACCCATGATTCCTAAGCCCACACTCCCTTAACGTAGAAGACCCCCTAATATATAAAAACCCTAAGACTCTTCTTCTTCCTCACCTCTTGAACTCTACAAACACCCTAACCCTACCCTCTTCTTCTAATAAACATACTCACATCAACAAGAAAAAAAAACACCAACCGCATCCTCACCATCACAGCTTGCCGAAGAGGACAATCCCTTGATCTTCACCTCAAACCGCCTCCGCTGGCCATACTCCCTTCACCAAGCCATCGGTAGCACCTCCACGGCAGCAACGGCTCTATCACCTCATGTCTCTCACTCGACTACTACTGTCACCCTCACCCTAATAACCCTTTTTTCGTCGCCGTTCTTCTTCTTCACCCATTTTCGGACCTCGAATTTCTCTGATGCACACATACTCACATACTGGCTCTGAGGTTTCCGGGGATGGTTCCGTCGAGTTCATTGCTGGTTCGAGATTTCTGTTCGTTTCCAACCTCGTCGATGTGTTCTTGTAAACTAGTTTTGGAAGATTTTTGATGTTCTGAAAGTTATAAAAGGTATATCTCTTTACATTCAACTTTCTTGCATTCCATCTTGTTAGTCCAGTTAATGTTTGTTCATTTCGTCATCGTTATACGCTAGCTTGCTCCTGGTTTGTTTAGTTTATCCATTTCCTTGATGGTTATTGAGTTTGCTGATAAAGGTCATGCTATAACTTTACGTATCTTTCTAATTTTCAGATCTTGTGTCGTGGCTCTATGAATTGTTTTGTTTAATTTCATTTGTTTCCGTTTGACTTTCTTACAAGACTAGTGTAGAGTCTGCAAATTGGAGAAAACTTAGGATGAACCAAAGGGTACAATGAAATTGTACAAAGACAATAGCTAATAGATCCTCTTTGTGTCAAATGGGTACTATTTGACAGTATCTTTTCGTGTTACCAAGATTAAGGTCAATTTTAGCATAACTTATTTAATTGGATCTTGTTAGAATGATTATGTATAAAAGCGGTCGTTTGGAGTCATGGGTGTCTCCTTTAGCATTCACCGTTAAAGTAACACGTTCGCGTGACTCGTAAATTATCGTGATTGTGTACACGTTCGCGTGACATAGTTACGATCTTCAAAAATTAAAACTAAGGCACGCGTTCGCGTGACTTTTACCAAATTTTTCTTAAATAATTAAGCGTGACAAATTGTGTATACGTACGCGTGACATGATTTAAGCGCAAATTTTCAAAATAAAATCCAGGTACACGTTTGCATGACTTTGGCCAAATAAGTTTAATATCAAGGGCTATTAATTATGTACACGTACGCGTGACATAGTTTTTAGCACATTAAATAAAACAGATACATAAAAGCGGTAAAAGGTAAAATGCACATAGGTATTAAAATCAGTAATTAAACAATAAGCCAAGTGTGAATCATTAAGCGACTGTGCTAGAACCACGGAATTCGGGAGTGCCTAACACATTTTCCCGGGTTAACAAAATTCCTTACCCGGTCTTCTGGTTTCGCAGACTTTAACACAGAGTCAAAACTTCCTCGATTTGGGATTTAAAATAAACCGGTGACTTGGGACACTATAAATTATCCCAAGTGGCGACTCTGAATAAATAAAATAAATCCCAAAAATTGACTAATGTCACTTAAAGTGGAAAAACTCCCTTATTACCCTTATCGGGGTGAAAAAGGACATGTGACAGCTTTGGCGACTCTGCTGGGGACGGGACCCAGAATCTGTGGTTCAGGGTTCAAGAATTCGAGCTTGTGTTTGATTTTACTTGGCTTTATTAAATATGATACTACTGTGTGTTGTGCGCTCAAATGTGCTAAATATTCTTTATTTACTGCTTTGATATTTATTTGAACTGTATTTAGAACTGTCTTCTTACGCCTCCCTTCTGAGTCTTCTAAAAATTGGTGCACACGTTCGCGTGGCCCGCCTTCTGTTAGAGGTCATACCAAGTAAGAAATACAGGGATGGACTATCCACTAGTCCGGATAGCCTTTCGTGCTACCGGTACGTCGCTCTCACCCCGACTTGAGTTGTACGCTCGGGTAGCCAAGGTCTAGAACAAAATCCCCAGGTTTAAGTCTAGAATGACAAAACCTCATACCGGATCCCTAGTAGGAATGATTATTTGCATCATGTGCATTGTGACTTAGGGGACTCAACACAGGAGTTAGGTCCGACTAGGACAAGTGCACCCAAATAAAAAAATCATCTTGATGCATTTTATGTGCTACATGTTGCATTTTTCAAGGGTAAAATGAGTCATTTGGCGGACCAATGATGGTTTAGAGTAAATGAGAAAGAAAAGAGGGTTGAGTGTGAAAAGGAATCAAATAGGGACCAATTATATTTTTCTTTCACAAATCTATTTATTTCATTATTTTTTAATAAAAAGACCAAAAGAAAATGAAAATAAAAATCCAAAAAGATTTTGCACTTTCCCATTAATTCCAAAAAAAAAAAAAATCAAAAATAAGAAAAAAAAGAAGAAGAAATTCCTGAAATATTTTACATGTTTCATCATTTTTCAAAAAAAAAAGAGGAAAGAAGACAAAATTTTTTTTTTTCAAGTCAGTGTTTTTTTATTCCTCGCGTATCCAATCTTCCCGAATTACGCATACCTGATTCTCGTCTTTCGGGGCGGGATACGTAGGCAGCCCACATAGGATCCGGTCTTCCAAGTGAGTCTTAGGTTCCTGGCTTCGGGGGGTCGCAGCCAAATCTTGCATATTTAGCCACATTTGGCCACATATGTTGTTTTTGCAAAATAGGGTTGTTTTCTCAAAGTAGTTTGTTATTTAATGTCTTAGAGATCTAAGTCCAAAATAAGGTGTCATCTCAATTCTAAGGTCCATTCCTGCTAAATTTGCATGTCCAGTCACTTTTGGCCACATCGACCATTCTTGCAAAATGGGGTCATTTTCGCAAAAGTTGTTCAATGACCCATGTTCTTAGAATCTTGAGTATACAACTAGGTGTCATATTACTTTAAGGCTCATCCTTGTTGAATTTGCATCTCTAGCCGCGTTTGGGATCACCTTTGTTGAGTTTGCAAAGTAATTTCTAGGGCCATGATTGTTGGGAGTTTGAAGTCATATAAGCCTTAGTGAAATATGTTCATTCCTTTGAGATCACCTTTGTTGAGTTTGCACTAGTAGTCACCCTTGGCCATGTAAACCATTTTTGCAAAAAATAACCCAATCGTGTTTGCATGGCTCAATTGGAAGTATTATGGTCTCACACGTGTCTTGAATCACTAACTCTATTTGATCTTATTTTTTCCATTCAGGTATGGATCTATTTGTTAGAGTTTTAGCATGACAGATACCCAGGATCATTTTAGTCAAGATCATGCATACAAGAGCTGCTTGAAGAAAGTTTTCATTTTTGAGTCTATTTTATGTTGTCTTTTAATTTTTAGTCTTGTACAGTAGTTCCAATTTGCTAGTCTAGCCGAGTTTGTCGAGTCTTTTGTTATTGTATTCTTATTCTGTATTCAAGAAAAAAATTATAAATGAAAAATCCAAAAACATTCTCGTTTTTTTAGTTTATTTTATCCATCACTTCTCCAGAACTATGCTTGGTCTGATTCATATGGACCATGATACGTAGGCAACCTACATAGAGTTCGATCAAATCATTTTCTTAAAAAAAAATTGAAAAAAAAAAGAATGAATTTGTGGGATGCCAGGGGTGAGAAGAAAGAAACCAGTTATAAGTAAAAGAAAGAGAGGGAGGAAAATGAGCAAGCCAATGAGTGCTAGTAAAAAAAGGAAGAGAAGATTGAAATGAACGAAATTGGGATGATGCCAAATGACCTTGTGACTCTTGAAGTCATTCCATAACCGTTAATTGTTGCTAGGTGCATTGCACACAGCATGATGTTTTTGTCTGATAAATGCCCTAACGCTAATGTAATGACTTAATTTTGTTCCTCTTTGTTATCTTCATAATTTCAGAAGGGTGGTTGGTTTGTGGTTGTTAAACTGGTAACTCTTTCCTACAACATAAAGTCGAGAGGAAATGGCAGATGACAACAGAGCTGAGTTGGTTGATACTGGTACCCGAAAGCAATCGGTTGAACGAGACACTGGATTGGTTGAATAATTAAGGATGTTAAGACAACACATGGCGGAGATGTATCAGGCTTGGATGGATGGGAAGGCACCAGCCCCGCCACCGCCTAGCTTCCTAGATGCTACCCCTACCCATGCTCCAGACATAGTGTCAGATCATCCACCATACTCTCCAGATTTCCCCGCTTATCCCAACTTTCCCAACCTCCCTAGTAGCTCCAACGTTCGTCCTCCAACTACTTTTCCCAATAATACCCTCTTGCCATATCCACTACCTCCACGATCACAACTTCTCAACAACCTCTCTTCAGGCCCAACAATGAACACCAGTTCAACACTCTTGATGCCCAACACCACCCCCAGAGCTGGCCCACCAAGTCCCAGACTCATATAATTATACCTCTCAGAACAAGCCGCATGTTGAGAATGAAAAGTTCACAAGGAATGAAGAGCGTGATGAGATATCCAGAAAACTGAAAGATATTCGTCTGTCTGCGGGGTTTAAAATGTCAAAGTTTAACTTATATGATGGGCGGGGAGATCCAGTAGCCCATCTGATGGGTTATTGCAGTGAAAGGAGAGGTGTTGGCGGGAACGATGAATTGTTGATGGCGTATTTCAGTGAGAGTTTGAGTGGAGAAGCCTTGGAATGGTATACCCGTCAGGATGTCAGTAAGTGGCATGCATGGTATGACATGGATCAAGATTTTTTTCGGCACCATCAATACAATGTAGACATTATCCCAGACCACTCCTCCCTCCCTCAGATGGAAAATAAACCCAAGGAAAGTTTTAATGCTCAGGTTAGTCCTCCGATTGATAGAAAAGATGCTACGGAGCACCGCCCACGACAGGATCCAGTGGGCATCCCTGCTAAACGCTTTCAGCCTCAATACTGACCCCATGAATATCCCCGAGCTCCACATAATCCCCCGCTGTATTATCCTTCGAATAACTTCCGGCCACCTATCCAACCACTGGATCACTCCTAGGGCGAGCACCAACATCCCAAATTCTCGTGCGCCTTCACAATAATTTCAGATACCGAATAACCCTAAAAAACATAGGCATGGAGGGGCACAAGGTTAAAAGATAACTTTACACCAATAGGAGAGTCCTATGCAATCTTATTTGAAAAATTGAAGCATTATGACTTGATTCCACCTATTTCACCAAATCATGTGGACCCACGTGCAAGAAGCTTTGACCCTTCTAAAAGGTGTGAATACCATTCCAATGCCCAGGGGTACAATGTTGAAGATTGTCGTGCTTTGAAAAGGGAGATAGAAAGAATGATTCAAGAAAGGATAATTGTGGTCCAAGGCAGTAATACCCCAAGTGTCACACATAATTCTCTTCAGGAACACAACCACATACAAATTGTTAGGATGATTTGCAATGACAAAAGGTTAGTAAAAGGAATCCATGAGCCGCTTGGTGAATACAATGTGATAGAGACTTCTGAAGGTTCTGGTAATATTGATGTGGAACTCAGTGGTTAAGATAACGGGCTTGGTGATTGGAAAGACACTCCTTTTTTGTCTAGCCAAGGGGGGTCTTGGTGGTTTATTTTGTTGTCATTTCTGTTGTCCGGGTTATTTCACGGTTGTAATCCGGATATTGTCTTGTGACTCAAACCCTTCTATCCTTTTATTTTGCCTAGTTTGTTGAGTCGTAGTAATCTGTTTGTGTTATCTAGGTTTGTTCCAGGGTTGTAACCCAAGTTTTTCTTGCTTGTTTTGTCGTTCACACCTTTTCATTACCAGTTTAATATAATCTCATATTTTCTGTCATTTCTTGTCCATTTTGTTTAGTTTTCTTTTTCTTGTTATAAGTCTTTTCATGCCGACTCTAGTGACATGACATGCACGCGTAATTCTTAGCCTGGTCTTAAAATTTAGTTCAATCATGAAGCAATGACAAGTTTTGAAGATGAATATTGAGGGAAATAGGTAAAGATTTGGACGTTTCGAGACCATTTAAAGCCCGAATTTTGTAAAACTGGGGAAGATAGTTTGGGAAGTTAAAAGGATTACACGAAATTGTTACAAAAAGAGTGCGTCCCAGACAATTTGAAGCAAGAAAATTTGAGTTCAAGTGTATCTCAAGAGAGTTTGCTCCCAATTGACGGAGCACATTCATTGTGAAGAAAAGATCACACAAAGAGAGTTTTGTACTTGACAAGGCACTAAAAAAAGTGAAAGGCATACGAGTGATATCAATGCCAAAGCTGCAAAAGAAATGATGCGCGTGATCTTCATTTTTCATCCTCAGGTTGCAATGTTGTACTTGGCGTTTTCAGGGATTGGGGGGCCCTCTTTCAGCTACCCAAACACTTTATACCATTCGGTACCCCTTTTTGAGCCTATGCTAATTTTCTTGAACTCCCCTCTTTTGGAATCAAGTTAGAGTCGTAAAAAAAAAAAAAAGACATCATGCCCCATAAGGTTTAGAAACTTAACTCCAGAAGAAATTTTCAAAAAGAAAAGAAAAGAGAGAGAGAAAAATAAGAAGAAAAGAAAAAAAACAATAGAAAAAGAAGAAGAAAATAAAATAGCACCAACAAAGAGTAGTCGTTTGAACTATGTTCGACCTGATTCTTGTCATCACAAGATACGTAGGCAGCATTATGGTTGGGTCGCACCAAATAAAATATTTTATAATCCCACGAAGTCTGAGTGGGGCAATTCTTCTTAGAAATTCCATAAAAAAAAGAATCAAATTCCCTTATTTAGAAGTTGGGGAAAAGTTTTAGAATGGATTCCAAAAGTCGTAAATAAATTAACCTCGTCGTCATGGTTATTTTGAGCCTTTATGATATCCTTTCTTTCAAACCCTGTCCAAAATCCATATTACAGTCCAAAAAGACCTCCCAGATAATCTTGAGAGTGCCAAATTAGACATGCCAGGAACATATGATACTTTTACCATGGTTATGCCTTGCCATTTGTAGAATCAGAGGAAATAAGAAGAAAAGAACAAAAATAAGAGAGTCTTATTGGTGAAAACCTTCACAGGCACCATAAGGCGACGGTGAGTTGAGAGAAAGAGAAAATGAGAGAGGCTTGATGGTGAAAACCCTTTGGGCACTACAAGTCGAATAAGGATCGTGAATCAGACAGGATAATCAGAGCATTGAAGCCCAGTTTCACGGCTTAGAGGTATAACAAGAGTTGAACATTATACTTGCTTGACAGATCAGGCTGCTTAATCCAAAAATGCATGTCATGGTCATTACAGTTGGTGTCCACATCTGATAGGTTTCTACCTTGTAGTTTTCTTATTAGATATCATGTCTTTCCATTGTCCCTCACTCTGTTCCTCTTGTTTTGTTCAAGTCCTCTTTTGAGTTAGTTTGGTCAGAACAAGTGAGAAATGACTTCAAAATTTTCAACCAGCTTTCCAATTGCACAGAACAGAATCTGGCTAGCACATCAAAGCAGCACAAGTCAGGAAAGAACAATATGCGCACTGATTTGATAGCAGTCGACGTGCTTTAGGATTCATGTGAAATGCAAAGATTCGGTAAATGTCAATTCATGAGCAATACATCGGGTATAAGGTATTGGGCTTGAACGGATCAGTGGTGTTTTCATTGATAAGGGTTGACAGAGAAAGTGATTAACCAATAACAAGCAAGGTCTTCCGAGTCAAAACCAAGGTTAATCATGGCAAGTGCAGGAGTAATCGCCCTCAATGTCAAGGCCACAAACCAACCACCACATTTTAAACTCACAATTTTTCTTTGTTTGAAGCAGGGATGAAGACTGTGTCCAAATCAAGCTTGGAAGCTTGAACCTTTCAGGTGTCATGCCCAATTTTGTTAGAACAAAGGCTGTTTGAGAATGTTTTTGTTACCTCCTAGGCATCCCTAGTTGAGAAGATTATCACCTCTCAAGAATTTTCTCTAGTTGAGAAGAACCATACCTCCTAGACATCGCACTAGTGGAGAACAAGGGAATACAGGTTCAAGTTTTGGCAATCAGGCGCCCACCTGGAGAATAAAGGGAATACTGTTTCAAGTTTTTGGCAATCAGGCGCCCATCTGGAGAACAAGGGAATACAGTTCGAGTTTTGGCAATCAGGCGCCCACCTGGAGAACAAGGGAATACAGTTTCAAGTTTTGGCAATCAGGCGCCCACCTGGAGAACAAGGGAATACAGTTCGAGTTTTGGCAATCAGGCGCCCACTTGGAGAACAAGGGAATACAAGTTCAAGTTTTGGCAATCAGGCGCCCACCTGGAGAACAAAGGGAATACAATTTCAAGTTTTTGGCAATCAGGCGACCACCTGGAGAACAAGGGAATACAGTTCGAGTTTTGGCAATCAGGCGCCCACCTGGAGAACAAGGGAATACAGTTTCAAGTTTTGGCAATCAGGCACCCACCTGGAGAATAAGGGAATACAGTTCAAGTTTTGGCAATCAGGCGCCCACCTGGAGAACAAGGGAATACAATTCGAGTTTTGGCAATCAGGCGCCCACCTGGAGAACAAGGGAATACAGTTCAAGTTATGGCAATCAGGCGCCCACCTGGAGAATAAGGTAATACAGTTCAAGTTTTGGCAATCAGGCGCCCACCTGGAGAACAAGGGAATGTAGTCCAAGTCTCGGCAATCAGGCACTCACCTGGAAAACAAGGGAAGTCATTTCAGAATCCAATTCAGGTTAAAAGTAGCAGAAGCTCGCTGCAAGGATGCGAGTCGACAATAGATGACCAACAGAAGTAGTCTTAATCCAGAATAAAAGAAAAAAAACAAAAAAAGGAAGAAGTATCCAAAATGCAGAAGCAGAGGCAGTATGTGGATTGCTCAAGACGTGGCTGAGTCACAAGCTTTTCATGTCCCGTCGTGCTCTGGAGAAGCCGTGGAAGAATAAATCATCACCTCCAGCTAGCAAATATCAAGGTTCAAACCTAAAGTCTGCATGAAGAACCATTCAACACTCAAGATCAAGCTTCAGAAGACTTATAGATAGGAATCTTGTAACTCATAGCTGATAGGCTTAGTTAGTCTTTTTTGATTTTTGATTTTGATGTAATAATAGGACCTCGGAATGGAACCTCGACGGAACGGCACCTCACTCGACGCTCCACCTCGGTATCCTCCTCTGTCACTCTTCCTACCTATGAACTACAGGTGGCATGATTCCTTTATAGCCAAGGATATGTAGGCAGCTCAGATACCAGGGCTCGGTCACATTCTCCTTTCCTTTAGTTTTAGGTCTCTCTAAATAAGGGTCGGGTCAAAAAATTTGTCTAGTCGTTCTTTTTCTGAAAACTCTTCGCGTTTCCAGTCAAAGAGGGGTAGCTGTAGACATGTAATTTTTTGACCCTCCCCGAGATTTTACACATTTTAGTGTTTAACAATTTAGTTTAGGTATAATATCGCTATTTTAACTTGTTTTGACTCTTTTATTTTATTTTATTACAAAAATTGCAAAAAAAATACAAAAATAGTTTCATTTTTCTCTATTTAATTAAGGTATTAGGTATTTTTAGAAAAATATTATTTTTAACCCTTTTTTTATTATAATCTTTGAAAATATCAATATATATATAACTTCATGTCATAAGGTAGTTTGTTTTAATTAGTTAGGAATGATTTCACAATTTTATAGTTATTATTTTAGGAATTAATATTTTTAGTCTAGTAGAGTTAATGGGCCACTTTTAAAGGTAAATTTGGCCAAAATTTGACCCAATTCAGACCAAGCCCATGATTCCTAAGCCCACACTCCCTTAACCTAGAAGACCCCCTAATATATAAAAACCCTAAGACTCTTCTTCTTCCTCACCTCTTGAACTCTACAAACACCCTAACTTTACCCTCTTCTTCTAATACACACACTCACAGCAACCAAAAAAAAAAACACCAGCTGCATCCTCACTATCACAGCTTGCCGAAGAGGAAAATCCCTTGATCTTCACCTCAAACCGCCGCCGCTGGCCATACTCCCTTCACCAAGCCGTCGATAGCACCTCCACGGCAGCAGCGACTCCATCGCCTCATGCCTCTCACTCGACTGCCGCTGTCACCCTTACCCTAATAACCCTTTTTCCGTTGTTGTTATTCTTCTTCACCCCATTTTCGGACCTCGAATTCCTCTGATGCACACATACTCACGTACAGGTAAAGAAAACGGAATTAAACCACAATCATAACTCTCTTCTGTTTTCTTTTCCTATACGAAATTGAGTTTCTATTTTTGTGGTATGATTTTCGAAGGGTTGCGAGTTATGTCAAGTTTGTCGTTGTTTGAAGATTCTTTGATCATGGTCTGGTTTTTCGGTGGAAGTTCCGTTTGGTCGGAAGCGTCTAATTGAGATCGTTCTGGCTCTGAGGTTTCGGGGGATGGTTCCGTTGAGTTCATCGCCGGTTCGAGATTTCTGTTCGTTTCCAACCTCGTCGATGTGTTCTTGTAAACCAGTTTTGGAAGATTTTTGATGTTCTGAAAGTTATAAAAGGTATATCTCTTTACATTCAACTTGTTTGCATTCCATCTTGTTAGTCCAGTTAATGTGTGTTCATTTCGTCATCGTTATATGCTAGCTTGCTCCTGGTTTGTTTAGTTTATCCATTTCCTTGATGGTTATTGAGTTTGCTAATAAAGATCATGCTATAACTTTACTTATCTTTCTAATTTTCAGATCTTGTGTCCTGGCTCTATGAATTGTTTTGTTTAATTTCATTTGTTTCCGTTTGACTTGCTTACAAGACTAGTGTAGAGTTTGCAAATTGGAGGAAACTTAGGATGAACCAAAGGGTACAATGAAATTGTACAAAGAAAATAGCTAATAGATCCTCTTTGTGTCAAATGGGTACTATTTGATAGTATCTTTGAGTGTTACCAAGATTAATGTCAATTTTAGCATAACTTATTTAATTGGATCTTGTTAGAATGATTATGTCTAAAAACGGTTGTTCTGAGTCATGGGTTTCTCCTTTAGCATTCACCGTTAAAGTAACACGTTCGCGTGACTCGTAAATTATCGTGATTATGTACACGTTTGCGTGACATAGTTACGATCTTCAAAAATTAAAATCAAGTGACGGGTTCGCGCGACTTTTACCAAGTTTTTCTTAAATAATTAAGCGCGATAAATTGTGTACACATACGCGTGACATGATTTAAGCACATATTTTCAAAATAAAATCAATGTACATGTTCGCAGGACTTTGGCCAAATAATTTTAATATCAAGGGCTATTAATTATGTACACGTACGCGTGACATGGTTTTTAGCACATTAAATAAAACAGATACATAAAAGTGGTAAAAGGTAAAATGCACATAGGTATTAAAATCAGTAATTAAACAATAAGCCAAGTGTGAATCATTACGCGACCGTGTTAGAACCACGGAATTCGGGAGTGCCTAACACCTTCTCCCGGGTTAACAGAATTCCTTACCCGGTCTTCTGGTTTCGCAGACTTTAACACAGAGTCAAAAATTCCTCGATTTGGGATTTAAAATAAACAGGTGACTTGGGACACCATAAATTATCCCAAGTGGAGAATCTGAATAAATAAATAAATCTCAAAAATCGAATAATGTCACTTAAAGTGAAAAAACTCCCTTATTACCCTTACCAGGGTAAAAAAGGAGGTGTAACAACAACTTCCCTAGCTCATTATGCCAAGAATATTTAAATCAGACTAAGCACCATATAATAAAATCCTAACCTCAAGACTACTCAAAAGCACCACGTATTTTTCAAAACCTGCTCACTTATTTAACATAGAGGTCAAAGACTTTATCTTACCTTCGCAAATCATGTGCCCTCACACAAATAATAGAGAGTAGTTCCACAGACAATAAAATTCAATTACACATAGGAAATCAACATAGATAGAATTAAATCTCTCTCACAAATAAAATTCATGCGCCACAAAAGACGTATCATAGGCTTGCCCGTAGTGTAATACTCTAATAATTTGAGCTCATTCAGTCAAAGATCAAGTAAGACTTTAAATGGTTGTACTATAGGCTGCATGACGGGTATGATACATTTGGATATAGTGACTTCACCTTCCTAAGCACTTTAATACATGTACATTAACACATTAAACCCCACACTTGTGGTGAACTAAACCCCAATCTTCACAATATAACAACATCAAGCTCCCAATTTCTTTGAGCATAACAAGATGAGAACTGCCACCAGCACAAAATCCAATTTTTTAATTTTCTAAGTTCTGATTTTTTTTCTTATTCGAGCAAACTAATTTTTTTTTCCTTTCAATTCCCTACAAGTGGATCTCATAATTTTCAAACAATGCACCTTTTTACTTTTTCGATAGTTTCACTCAAAAACCTGACCATACCTCTACTTAGATTTTATAAGCTCATACAAATTCAAGTGCTCGCGAGAGGTAAAAAGTTCAAACAGATAGACAATTCAAATAAAGGGGTCAAGCTTATAGTGTGGTTGCCAAATAAATAGGAATACATGCTCAACGAGGCTACTAAGATGTACATTAATTAGGTGGGTAAAAGCATATAATTGACTCAATAAAGAAATGTCTATATCACTTCTTAGATTGAAACGAGACTATTGTTTCTCTTTGCAAACACACGGGGAAAGTTCTTAACATCAACTGACATGCAAAAAACATCAACAACAACCTCTCACACCTAGGATCAGATCTATCCCGACTCTCTAGGAAAAGCAATTAAGAAAAGTCACAATCAACCAATTTAAGGCACTTATACATGAGTCAAGAACTGAGCTTAGGCGTCACAACTAAGGTACTTACTACTTAAGGTGAAATAAAGTCAAGAAAATTCATTTCCATTTAACACCAAAGCACAAGACTTCTCTATTCCTAACAAAAGAAACAATTAGCTACAACCTGTTCAAGAAAAACCCTTAAAAAAGAACCGTGGAATAAAGAAAAACCAAGGGGGAATTGTTCCACTACCTAAGAAAAATAATATTTTTTTCTTCAACTTTGATCTCTCAAGAAGATAGTCGAGGATATCCATCATCGGGAAAATTCAAAAAATAATTTCAATCAAAAGAAACGAAAACAAACGCACATATACATATTTACATCCCCCCAACCCACACTTTAAAATGTGTCATGTCTCCATGACACACAAATAAAAAGCAAGAGGTAAAGGAAACTTCCCTGATTCATCTAGTCGGGATCTCCTTTGCACGCCCGACCCAGTGCACACATCCATGCTGAGAGCTTCTTTTCAGCTTTCTTTGGATACACCCCACACTTATTCATTTAACTCTCTCCAAGTTTCTCCTTTAGGGACCCCTTTCTCCTTCCATATTGAAGATCAGCCTTCTTCCCCCACTATGAGCATGAGCTGCCTTTCCTGAATATCCAGAATTTCTCTGCCCTTAGCCAAGAAGGATCTTCCTAAAATCAGAAGGACCTCTCTATTCTCCTCCATGTTTACCACAATGAAGTCCACAAGGACCACAAACTTGTCCACCCGAACTAGCACATCTTCTACTATTCCTTCAGATATGATTGTGGTCTGATCCGCCCACTGCATGAACAGATGTATCGACCTGATTTCTCCAATCTCTCCCTCCAATTTCCTAAAAATATACAAAGGCAAAAGATTAATAGAAGCACCTGAATCACAAAAATATTATTCAAATTTAGTACTTCCTAAAGAGCAAGTTATAATTAAACTCCTTGGATCTCCACACTTTTGAAGGAGCTTATTTTGCAGAATGGCACTACAATGCTCTATTAGCTTGGCAACTGATGTCTCTTCCGCTTGTTTTATTTTTGGACAATACTTCCTTAAAAAATTTAGCATAAGCTGGCATATGTGAAAGTACCTCTGTGAAAGGTATATTCGCATGCATGTGCTTGAGCACTTCTAGAAAGCGCCCGAATTGTTTGTCCAACTTCTCTCTTCTATGCTTTTGCAGGAAAGGTAGAGCAGACATGTATTTACTCTCCTCTGTCTCCTCATTCATTGAATTACATCTTCCTTCTTCTTCTGAGATCTAGTCTTCCCCTTATTCTTCATACCATCATCCATCCTTACTTCATCTTTTTTATTGTTGACATTTTTCTGCTCCTCCACAATCTCCACATGTCCTTCAATCCGCTCATCCTTTTTCTTTGCTATGGTATCCTCCAATTCGTGACCACTCCTCAAAGACAACACATTTATTGTTCCTGGGACCCTCTTAGACAATAGATTAGCTAGTTTCCCCACCTATCTTTCCATGTTTCAAATAGATGTGCCATGAGTTTTAAGCCTCTCCCATCTATCTTAATAATAAAGGCCTTCAACGACCTTCCATGCTAGACTGATTAGACTAGGGAGGCTGATAGTGTTGCCTCTGCTGATTTTGAAAACCTGGAGCTCCCTGTCCCTGGGGTCTGGAGTTATTTGGCTGCTATGCGTTTGCACTACCACTTGGTGAACTCCAAGAGAAACTTGGGTGCCTCTGCCCCATTGAGTTAAAATTGTTGCCACTTTTGTAGTTGCCTCTGTCAAAGCTTCCCACAGCATTTACTACTTCACCTGAAGCTTGACACTCATGTGTAGGGTGTCCCACTCTACAAAAGTCATATGTTGCTTGCGGCTCAGTCTGTACCTTGGCCAATGCCAACTTTCTTATCTATCTGGCCATGGTGTCTAACTAGGCTTGCATTGCAGTGTTAGAGTCTACCTGGAGAACTCCAGTTGATTTTCTTCTATGGTTATCATACATGACATTGATTTGCATATTCGGATAATTCATTCAGAATTGCAACAATCTCCTCGGGAGTTCTCTTCATAAGAGGACCTCCAACTGCTTTGTTTAGCGTCCTCTTGCCAGAGGGTGTTAGACCATCTTAGAAATCTTGGAGTTGCATCCACAAGTCTACTCCATGATGCTGACATTTTCTTACAATATCCTTAAATCTTTCCCATGCTTCAAACACCGTTTCTGTCACTTTCTGCTCGAAGTTGTGGATCTCTCTTCGAATTTTCCCTGTTTTTGCAGCTGAAAAGTATTTTTCAAGGAAATTCCTTGTCATATATTCCTAAGTTTGAATTGACCCAGTCGGAAAACTCCGCAACTAGTTCTTAGCATCTTCCCTCGGTGAAAAAGGGAATGTCCTAAAGTAGATAACATCTTTCGATACTCCGTTTTGCTAGAAGGTATTCATAATCACATCAAAATCCATCAAATGAGTAGTTGAATCTTCATTGGGTTTGCCACGAAAGACATAATTATTCTGAATGGTCTGAAGTATCCCTTGCTTAATCTCAAAATTATTTGTTGCAATCGGAGGGGGTTGCACACTAGATGCTCCTTGGTTGTAGACTGGTCTGGCGCAGTCTCCTAGTGATAATCCAGGCATGGGCATATTATTTTCAAATTCGTCTTCAACCTAAGGTCTGTTTAGGTTGAATCTTCGTCCTCCATTCCCCTCAATCATTTCATCAGCTCTAAGAGCTGCTTTAGTAGCTGCCCGTGCAGCTGCTTCTTGTTGGGCTGCTTCCCGTGCAGCCAAATCAACTCTCTCCTCACTGTTTTTAGCCATGTTCTCTTGGGTTGAGGATTTCCCCAAGAAATTTTCGGCGAGTTCTTTCTCTTTTCTCAGTTGTCGCAAGTGTTTTTCCAACTCCGATTTGTAGGGTATTACTTCTTTTGAAGAAGATCGAGTCATACACCAATGAACTTAACATGTTTCCTGCACGGAAGAGAAACCTGTGAAGAATAAAATAAAATAAATCCCTTAATTATTACCAAAAACTATTTTGAACACTTTTGATTGCCAATCCTGGGCAACTACACCAATATTTGACGAGCGCAAAACACAACATGAAATAAATGCTCGGTAATCAAAGATAGTACATTAAAATATCATCTCCACAGGGATTGGATTTGAACAATATTCAAGTAATTTCTGGCTTAATTTCTATTCCGGAGGATCAACAGTTGAGTTAAATGATTACGAACTACAATTAACTACTAAACTAAAGCAATTGATAATTGACTGCAAAGAATTAGAGAATCGCAGAGTTGGTTTATTATCAATATGAGAATTAAGAGTTTTGGCAGGATGGGTGCAAGATAGTTATTTGAGATTTAACTCTAGTTTGATTCACTCTAACATTCAAATGATTCTCACGAATTCACTCGATTATTAGCTCAAACGTGTAGTCAAGACTCTCTCTCGATTAATGTAATGACCCGACTGGTCGTTTTGATCTCTAGTGCTTTGTTCAGCGGTTTGAGGCCATGAGCAGCTTCATTTCAGGAATTATGATTTGTAGGCATGGTCGGAGTTGAATTTCGGGAAGTTCGGAGTCAAATTGGAAAGAAAATTCTCATTTCGGAAGCCTTAAGTTGGAATAATTGACTAAGATTGGAATTTTGAGTAAACGACCTTCGAATCAAGATTTGAAGGTTCCAGCAGGTTCGTATGATGATTTCGGACTTGGGCGAATGTTCGGATCGGGAGTTGGATAACCCGAGAGCGTTTCGGCCCATATTATGGAAGATAGAATTTTAGAAGAATTTCATAAATCTGGGTTGAAAGGCATTTCAGTGTTATAGATGTCCATTTGGGATTCCGAGCCTGGGAATAGCTCCGTATGGTGATTCTAGATGTGCAAACTTATTACCTTGTGTGGAAGGTCGTGGGAGCGTGACCGCAGGAATATTGTATAAGCGTGACATGTAGTCACCTGATTGATTGAAGATTTAGACCAAGTATAAGGAAGTGCAATCTTGCTTACTTGAGAATTTATGCCTGGAAGGCGTTCGGTTAAGTTGGTTGTGGATTGTGGGGTGTTTGTCCCGGCTGTGATGGTTGTTCTTGCATGTAATGAGAGGAAGTGGGTTATTATGGACACAAGTCAAGCTATTAGCCTAGTTCAGTGTGAGCGGAATTGGCTTGAAGTGCGCAAATGGATTAAACAGGGCTATGGGCTTCATGTGAGTCAGATGTGTTCATTTCAGTATAGTGCTCATCAAGGAGGGGTGTTAGAATATCAGGCGTGGTTCCGTCTTCGTCAAATTCATGTAATATTATGATTGTGTCGTGTGAGTTGTGAAACAGCTTGATAAATTCCTATGTGTTGAGTTTCTGCGTAGTAATGATGTTATGTGAGCAGGCGAGCTCTTGAGATTCAGAGTATATATATCGCACCTCAGTTGTGCTCAAGTTTTCGTAGCGTATGGCTCTATCAGTCTCCCCAGGATGATATTATGCACTTAGCATGCTTGTTATCGATATTCAGTATTTTGTGATAGTGAGCAATTCAGCTCCGTGTATATTTCCTTATGTGAATTTTATGATGGGATCGGGTGGCACGCCGCCACGGGTATGTTATTTGGATCGGGTTGCACGCCGCAACAGTGTGATGTTGAGTGAAGTTCCTATATTTATTTTTTTTCTTGTGTTTTTGCTTCCTATTTCCTAAGGAATTCCATGTTAGTTGCGTGAGTTGAGTAGTCCCTTCCTGAGTCATTTCCTTATGTATCGTGTTCGAATTGTGGCCTATTGACGCATTGTGGCATAGTGTGAGACTGTTGGTCATGTCTGGGGTGATTGGTTGTCTGAGCAGCTCATAGTGAGTGAGACGAGATTATTGCATCAGGGATCAATGCGATAAGATTATGTGAAATACATTAAAGGACAGTTACCCTTATTGGTTTGTAATGAGATGATGGTCTTAGTCAAGAGGAAGGATTCAATGTTTGGTTAACTCTGCAATTGGTTAAAAATTTCTACACATCTCCTCCATTGTGGTGGTATCGCCAGCATTATAACAGGAGTCATGGAATTTTGGCTATTAAGGTTCAGGGAGTGTCATTGTGGTTAGATGATGAATTATGCGGTGCATGATGCTAAATCATCAAAGGTACTCAGTCATGTTCTGGTACCTCGTGTGGTAATTGATATGGTGTTCATATATTGGAAACAGGCCTGGCAGAGAATTTTAGGTGTTGGAACTGGGTTCTGAGCTTATTGTATGAATAAAGGAGGATATCTTCAGATTTGATCAAGCTTATGTGCTCAACTGGGTTATGGCAGCACGAGAAGTTGCACGGGGTGTTAAACAGTGATTTCAGATATCTCCAGAGCAGTTCTTAGCACGTTTGAGGCCGAATGTATGCTTAAGTGGGAGAGAATGTAACGACCCGACCGATTTTGATCTCTAGCTCTTCGTTCAGCGGTTTGAGGCCATGAGCAGCTTCATTTCAGGAATTATGACTCGTATGCATGGTCTGAGTTGAATTTCGGGAAGTTCAGAGTCAAATTGGAAAAAAAATTCTCATTTCGGAAGCCTTAAGTTGGAAGAATTGACTAAGATTGGAATTTTGAGAAAATGACCTTCGAATCAGGATTTGAAGGTTCCAGCAGGTTCGTATGATGATTTCGGACTTGGGCGTATGTTCGGATCGGGAGTTGGATAACCCGGGAGCGTTTCGGCCCATATTATGGAAGGTAGCAATTTACAAGAATTTCATAAATCTGGGTTGAACGGCATTTCAGTGTTATAGATTTCCGTTTGGGATTCCGAGCCTGGGAATAGATCCGTATGGTGATTCTAGAGTTGGGAGCGTGATCAGAAGTGAATTCGGATGTCCGTAGGTCATTTTGAAGTCATTTGGCTAAAGATAGAAATTTGAAAGTTTTTTGAGAAGTTTGACCGAGAGTTTGAATTTTTGATATCGGGGTCGGATTCCAATTCCGAAAGTTGTATTAGGTCTGTAATGTCGAATATGACTTGTGTGCAAAATTTGGGGTCAATCGAACGGATTTGATAGGTTTCGGCATCGGATGTAGAAGTTTGAAATTTCAAAGTTCATAAAGCTTGAATTGGAGTGCGATTCATGATTTCGACGTTGTTTGATGTGATTTGAGGCCTCGAGCGAGTTCGTATCATGTTTGGGGACATGTTGGTATAATTTTTTAAGGTCCCGAGGGCCTCGGGTGGATTTCGAAAGGTTAACGGAATGGATTTCGGGCCAAAATAGCTGCTGAAATTTCTGCTGCAAATCTGTTTTGGACAGCAACTAATGCATCGAAGAGCTAACTTTGGAAGCGTATATATCAAAATATATGAGTAATCTCAAAATTTTCAAAACAAAAAGTTGTAGCGCTTGAATTCTAGTTTCCAGAAAGTTAAACCATTCATGATTTGGGCATTTGATCAAAAAGTTATGATCGATTGAAGATGGCTGGTAAAGCAGTTTCGACAGAATTTTTTGATGCATGAAGCTGACTTTGGAAGCTCATATCTCGGAATATATAAATATTTATGTGGTGTACAACCTATCAAATAAAATATATTCGAGTCTAGTTTCTAAATCTTCAAACCGTTTGTCATTTGAATATTTTTACAAGGATCTATGGGCGTTTTAAGAGAAGGTGTACAGCAAGGGAAAATTGTAATAGGATGTACAACCTGCACAACACAAGGTACAACTCGATGAAGCCTGAACCGATTGTTTTAAACACGAGTTTTGGCCCATTTCTTTCATTTCTTTCATTTGGTTTGGACGCTTTTGGAGAGCTCTGTCACGACCCCAGTTCGCCCTCCGTGAACATGTCGTGACGGTACCTAGTCCCTACAACTAGGTAAGCCTAACAATGCGGAAGATAAACCATAATTGCGGAAGAAATTAATTTAAAACTAAACTAGTAAAATAAACAGCGTTTAAGGTGCCGCTCGGCACATACAATAACAACTCTCGAAGCTAACGAAATTCCCAAAACCCGAAATCTCACAAATCACAAGCTAAGGGATACATAAGAAGCTCTAACTCAAGGATGTCTAAACAAAGGAAAAATACTGAAAGGTTGCACTTATTACAAAAGGTAGAAAGTGACTCCTCGGTCTGCGGACGTAGGAGATATACCTCGAAGTCTCTATAGAAACGCCTCCTTCCAAGTCTGACAGAACTGAATGGGAGTACCTGTATCTGCACAACAAAAATGTGCAGAAGAGTAGCATGAACACACCACGGCGGTGCCCAGTAAGTATCAAGACTAACCTCAGTGGAGTAGTGACGAGGGACAGTCGAGAACCTACCGGTCAATAAATAGTATAATCATAGGTACAACGGAAATGATATATAAATGTGTAAAGACTGCACGAAGAAAACATAAATACTACAACTCACTGTAAGGGAGAAAGAACATCAAGCAACAACGAGAAGATGATAAATGATGATACGTAAAGACGGCAAAATCACAATCCAAATCCTAAGTCACAATACAGTAAGGGGAAAACAAATCA
>ML346223.1:0-19311 GCA_005239505.1 Nicotiana paniculata
GTGGGCTGTGTTTGGCCGAAATTTCAACTGGTTGATACTTTCTACGGTGAGTATAACAGCCTAATAATTTTTCTTAAGCTTGTTTGTGTGTTGGTTAAGTTGTTAGGATAATAAACTACAAGATAATACTTGGATTAGCTTAAGTCACTTGTATGGTGTTGTATTGCCATTGAGGGATGTTGTAAGATAAATTTAACTTGGATTTCAAATTGAAGATATTGTAGGAGGTATGGGTATTGTGTTCTTGTAGGTGCTTAAGGTTATCGTTATGTTGATTAAGTTAAATGGTTGGACTAGACATGAAATCGTGAATTAAATTGCAAATTGAAGAAAATTGGAGTTGTGGATTATTTTCTTTGTTATAAATATATAGTATAAGGATGGAATAATTGATGAATTACTTCACTATCATATTAATGATGTTGTTAAGTTAATGTAAGAAGTCTATAAGGGGTGATATGGGTTATACGGATTCCGATCGAGCTTGCCGCTCAAAATGATTGTCGAATTAATCTGAGAGCTTATTGTTAATTATATTGTTGTTTTTTGGGCTGTTTGGTGACTTTTGGTAACCTATGGGATGTAGTAAAAACAGGGGAAGTTTTGTCCATTTTCTTGTAGAATATTAGTTTTGAAATATGAGAGTTACAATACTTATATGATGACAACGAAGTCGGGTTACTCATTGTGGACGTAAGAAATTAAATTGAGCTTTGTTGGACGATTGGAGAGAAGATTTCAAAGGTATTCTATGGCACTTCCATCTTTCTTTTGACATGATCTAAAGTGAAATGAACATAAACGATAAGCTATTTTATAATGAATCTACTCCTAGCAACTAAGGTTGTCCATGTTGTTCTATCCTTACAAAGTTATTCTAAGAAAGTATGTATGATCCTTCAGTCCTAGTGAAGTTCATATTGATGGTATGATGTCCATAATGTTAATCGAAGGTGCAACTACCTTACATCACCCCGAAAGGTTTAGATTGTGATTCCATGAGTCTATCATGCATTATATATAGTATCTATTTTACTCTACCGAGGCGCGCTATAGTCGGCCGGGTATGACACCTATTGTGCAACCACTGATCAATTGGGTTTACCGAGCTCCACGTGGCCGGGTACAATTCTACCGAGCCTTCTAATGGCCGGGTATGTTTTTACCGAGTCCTCTTTGAGGCCGGGTATGATATGATGATTATGATGCCCACAGAGGTGGATGTTTATAAAACATTATATATATATATATATATATATANGCATTTCATGTCACTATCTCTTAGAGGAACTCAGATGCTACATGTTGTATCTCCTATATCTCTCTTTATATTACTGTTCTTATTTATATTTTTTTGTCTTACATACTCAGTACTTTATTCGTACTGACGTCTCTTTTGCCTGGGTACACTGAGTTTAATGCCCGCAGGTCCCTATAGACAGGTTGACAGTCCTCCTAGTAGGGTATCAGCTCAGCGGAAGGTGTTGCTACACTCGATTTGCTCCGGAGTTGCCTGTTTGGTCAGTATGATTAGGAGATGTATTGACTTGTATGGCGGGGCCATGTCCCGACCTATATGACATTTATATTGTCTTAGAGGCTCGTAGATAGATGTTAGGTAAATGGATACTTGTATGTCTTTGTCGCCCTATGTTGTGAGTTTACAAATGATCATTTCAGTCTTATAGGCCCGTATGCTACATGTATAAGTTTCTATATCATGTTTGGTCATCCTATGTCTAGTATGCACTTATATTTTATTCTGGTTATTTCATGACGCCCATTTTGGCCCATTTACCCATGATAGTATGATAAGAAAGATATGTTACGTTGGTACTCGGTTGAGTAAGGTACCGGGTGCCCGTCGCGGCCCATAGGTTGGGTCGTGACAATATTGCCTCGTGGAGGGCTTACATTGTTAATATTGCCTCATGGAGGGCTTATAGATGTGATATTGACTCATTGAGGGATTATTAGCTCGAATTCTAGTCCTGAGGTCTTATGGCTTCGAGTTTTTGATGTCAATCCCCGAGCGTTCGGGAAATTTCTGGCCCTGGAGCCGTTTCTTGTGAAAATAGCAAACTTCTTTGAAGCACAAAGTGTTTTGATGATAAAAGATTATCCTTTGATTACTTGGTACAAGTATACATGTTTTCACCATCGATGGTTCGATTATTCTACGTGGACATGGTTCATTTGACCGTTTTGTGCGATACATCATTCTCCTGTCGAGACCCTCTTTGGCATATTTTAATTTATTCGAGGAGGTGATCTCCCGGGGGGATGCCCCTCAGTAGTTGAGGTTGATCGAAGAGAATCCTTGAATACTTGATAAGTTCTACTAAGATAGCATATGGATTTTTCCTCATTAAAAACCTTGTCGGTAAAACCCATTTGGGAAAAAATACGATGTGAGGGAAAAAGAGCGCCACACATGCTTTAAAACCTAAGGCCTTCAAGCTGGAGGGTGCTTCGATCCCTTTCAATTGAACACCTGCACATAGGTTAGTGTAAAATGTGAAGGAAAGAGGGAGAGGATTGTACCTTAACTGTGGTGGCGTTGAAGCCTCGATATGCTTCAGCTACTAATTTCGAGGACGCGACACGGTCCTTTATTCGTTCATCCGAGGATGTAGTTTGTGATTGCTACTCGGCTGTTTGAGAACATCTCTTTTGCTGTATGCTGCGCTTCGTATACTGTTTTTACTTCATCCTTCGTAGGAAACTTCATCATTTGATGAAGGGTTGATGACACCGCAATAATACTATGAATCCATGACCTTCCAAGCAAAGCATTGTATCTCATGTCACCTTCGATGACATGCAACTTGGTATCTTGAATTGTACCGGCTACGTTGACGGGGAGGATGATTTCCCCTTTTGTTATCTCGCTCACCATGTTGAATCCGTTGAGGACTCGAGACGCGGGCATGATCTGGTCGATCAATCCAAGTTGCTTTACCAACCTCGACCTAATTATGTTGGCCGAGCTACCTGGATCCACGAGCACACGTTTAACTTGAAATTTATTCAAAAGAAAAGAAATTACCAGTGCGTCATTATGAGGTTGAGACAAGGTCTCGATGTCCTCTTCGCTGAATTGAAGAGCATCTTCAGGTATGTAGCTCCGAGTTTGCTTTTCCCTGTGATGGATACTTTTGTTCGCTTGAAAATGGGTCTCTGAGGGACGTTGACTCCTCTAATAATCATGTGAATGACGTGCTGTGGTTCTTCTGTTTCATTTTCCCTGTTCGCCTCTCTTTCCCGAAATTGGTTTTTAGCTCGGTCACTGAGGAACTCTCGAAGGTGCCCTTTGCTAATCAGTTGGACTACCTCTTCTCGAAGCTGTCTGCAATCCTCGGTCCTATGACCGTGAATGCCGTGATATTCACATATCAAGTTAAGGTTCCTTTGCGAAGGATATGATAGTACGGTTATTGGCCACCTAGTGTCTTTTATTTTACCTGCCGATAATGTCTGAAAAATCAATGTTGAAGTTGTGCTCAGATAGTCGGGGTACCTCTACCGACCATGTGTGCCTGTCAAACCCTGCTTTTTTCACGAGTCCCCGAGGATTCTGGCCTCGATCCATCCTTCGATCACTTCGAGGTATGTTGCGCCTCAGGATATTTCTCCTATTTTCTATATACGGTTGATACCTTTATTTGCTTGGCCTTGGATCTCTCTATGGAAGCCTCGACTCCTTTGCTAAGAGCCTGGTGGGATACACCGAGCCCGAGGGGGCTTCCAATTGGTCATCCTCGACTTTGATCTTTGATTGATACATGTTGTGTACATCCTCCCAAACTATGGCGGGATACTCGATTAAGTTTTGCTTCAACTGCTTTGAAGCTATCGAGATTCGTTCATTCAAGCCATGAGCGAAGGCTTGAACTGCCCAATCATCGGAGACCGGCAGTAATTCCATTTGTTCCAATAGGAAGCGGGATACGAACTCCCTTAACATCTCATTCTCTCTTTGTTTGATTTTGAAAACGTCAGACTTCCTCGCAGCGACCTTGATGGAACCAGCATGCGCCTTCACAAAAGAGTCTGCCATCATGGCAAACGAATCTATCGAGTTCAGGGGAAGGTTATGATACCACATCATGGCCCATTTGTACAGTGTTTCTCCAAATTTTTTCAATAAGACGGATTCAATCTCGTCATCTTTTAAGTCGTTCCCTTTCACAGCACAAGTGTAAGCGGTAATATGCTCATTGGGGTCCGAGGTCCCGTTGTACTTTGGGAGATCGGACATTCTTAATTTCTTCAGTATGGGCTTCGGAGCCGCACTCGATGGGAATGGCTTTTGCACGAACATCTTTGAATCTACACCCTTCAGAATCGGGGTTGCGCTCGGGATCTGATCAACCCTCGAGTTATAGGTCTCCACCTTTTTGTAGTTAGCTTCTATATTCTTTTCGCCCGATTCAATCCTCTTTGTGAGGTCCTCGAGCATCTTCATGATAGCAGGGTCGGCTGCTGACATGTTATTGCTCGACCTTTCTGGTGCCTGTTCGAATTGAGGAGTCGTTTCCGGTGGTGTTGTACTTGGAGTTTTTTATGGCTTTGTAGCTGAGAAATATCCACTTGTTGTGCTTGCAACATCTCAAAATGACATGAAGGCTAACTTCTCTTTCACTTTGACCAGGGGCTCTCTGTGCTTCATGTTGGTCTCCTTCGCGCACATTTCCGTGTGTATGAGATCTTACATTGACATGTTGAGCGTTGCGTGAGCCTTCATCAACGGGGATTCGTACTAGTGCCCTCAGGGTTTTGCGGTGGTACACCGGCGCCTGAAGCAGCTGCACCGTTCTCTCCATGATCCTTAGGATTGTTGTTTTCATGTGCATTCACTGAGTTAGACATTTTCTGACCTGAAATTGAAGATTCTTGGACAAGAGAAAGTGTAAAGAATAACTTGTGTTTTTAGAAAACCAGCACTAAAACAATCACTATTATTTTTAGCCCCACGGTGGGCGCCAAACTATTTACCGTGAAAAATGGTAATTATAATTATATCTGATTTTGTGGTTCTAAAAATATGTGATATATTTTAATACTAGTTGTTAGACATTAGATGCTAAGTGCGAGCTATAAAAATGAGATAATAGCAAAGGGCAATGGTGTTTTGCAAATCAAACATACTTGAGACGAGGTCTCGAGCTGGCCGAAACTAGGCCTCGAGGTCGAGCTAGTGTGCTTGATTGGGGGCGATCGATGGGGGAAAAACAATGTAGAGGGCCTCGATAATAGCCTCCTAATGATCAACAATGAGCAATAAGTGAAGAACAATCAATGAACACAATAAATAGAATGCAATAAATCAATGGAACAATTGTAGAAAATGTTTGAATTAGAGAGCACAAAATATTCTTCTTCTTGTATTGAATATCATGTATGAAAAATGTCAAGGGTCCCCTTTATATAGGAGGTGAAATTCCAACATAGTACATGTGTAATTATTACAAAGAGATAACTGGTACAACTATTTAATGGTCCTGTATGGACTTGTACTATTCTTGCAGGCATTGTCAGCTCTAGCCACATGCCTTTGGAAATTTCCCGCTTTTCCATGATGGTCATCGATTTATACCGCCCCGAGGTCGAGTATGGGAAATCCTCGGTATTATCCCTCGGTGTCGAACGTCGAACTGTACTTCGATCCCTCCGAAGACGGGCTATGGAATGCCATAATGATCATAAAATCGGATTCTCCGATTTTAGCCGTATACATAGTCGCTATTAAATTAATAGCCGGTAAAAAAATATATTTTTTGTATAGATATGTGTATTGCACACACACACACACATACACACATATGTATGTATGTATATATATATATATATATATATATATATATATATATATATATATATAACATGTATGTATATATATATATATATATTTGGCTAGCGAATGGAACTAGTTTCAGTTGACTATCCTTTTTGTATTCCCAAAATAATACAGGAAAAATCTATTAAAAGTGAGATAACTAATATCCTTCGGGTTCCCCCAATTGGTTTGGAGGATCATTATTCATACGGATGACCTGGGATCGATTCTCCCCTCATTGCCTTCTGGGTAGAGCCTGTCGCACAGGGCTTACCTAGTGTTGTTGACATCCCTTGTGTGATTTGCAGGCTATTATGCATGAGGAGATTTACGCACAAAGTGCTCACCTGAAGGGCAGGGGCTATGACAGACTACGGATTTCTCCTCTTATCAAAAAAAAAAACGTGAGAAATTTATTCATTAATGGAGGTTCTTCAAATTGTAATTTAATCTCAATTTTTACCAATTATTCTTATTCTTTTATTTAATAATTCAAAATATATATATATATATATATATATATATATATATTTCATACGATCCTCATTTTTCCTAATTTCTTTCTTTAGTTCATGAATCCTATATGATGGATTTTTTTAGCTAACAAATCACTACTAGAAATTCGGCAAAAATCGACCAAGAAAAATCGACCAAAGTTGGTCGGTTTTTCAAAATATTTTATTTTTTAAATTTTTTTTTATGAAACCGACCAACTTTGGTCGATTTTGTTTGGCGCAACAATGTGGAAAACTATTTTTGAGTCCCGCAAAATTTATTTTTCACGAAACCGACCAACTTTGGTCGGTTTTTCAATTAAAATAAATAAAAATTTATATTATAAAAATAGACCAAAATTGATCGGTTAATTCGACAGTCATTTTAAAAAACTCACCAACTTTGGTCAGTAATTTTAATTTTTAATAAAACCGACCAACTTTGGTTGGTTATTTTCATGCGAAAATATAATTAAAGAGTATAAATCAAATAAAAGACAATCTTAAAACAAAATGCACGAATGGTCTAGTGGTAGAGTAGTATCCTGCCACAATATAGACCCCGGTTCGATTCCCAGATGATGAATCTTTTGATTTCATATTAAAATACCGACCAACATTGGTCGGTAATTTTCGACCAACATTGGTTGGTAATTTCAGACCAACATTAGTTGGTATTCCTTTCCGACCATCAAAATACCATCCACACATAAATGGTTGCGTTTTGGTCGGTAATTGGCCATAACCGACCAACTTTGATCGATTTTTAGCGGATTTCTAGTAGTGAATGAGAAGTAGATAATTTTCTTACTCATAAAAATCTTTTTTAACAAGGTACAAACTTGGAACTAACCCTAATTCCAGGAATCCCTGATGTTCAATTTGAATCTGCTTGGCATAAAAATGCTGTATAATTAAAGCCCTCTCAAAATTTATCTTCAGTTGCCTTTGTAGACAATAAATTGCATCAAGAAAATAAAATCAAGACCGAAAATATTGCAACAACCATAATATTTGATTTCAAATAATATGAGTGTACAATCTCTATGAATCCTCTGATTCTTCTTTTCAAGTGTAAATAAATTCAAGGACCTTTGAGATTGATCTTGAATATGTAGTTGTTGTCATGAACGATGATCTTGAATTCAACTATCACGAACTTTGATTTGAACTCGTACTCTTTGAATCTTAATTTGTTCTTCGTTCTTGAGCTTGAACTTGAATTTGAATGCTTGAAGCTTCAAACTTGTAGAGAAATTTGTAGTGTTTGATCCACGAGCTCTCTCTTGCTTCTCGTTATAACTTCTGGTCTTTTTTTCATGGTTATGAAGACCCCTATTTATAGCTGTGGAAGGAAGGAGTTGTGATAAGAACAAACTCTTTCCGACCAATCAAATTGAAGTGTGATATGGCCGCATTTGATTGGCCAGAACATGTCACTTGCACATGTGGCGCGGTTTCATTGGGCTTTTGATTTGGCTTGATATGCCTTGTCATTTTGACACTTGGCACGATCATATTGGATCTTTTGTTTGATTTGGCGTGCCACGTCATTTGACACGTGGCACCAAATTTGACCTCTAGGAAGATGTCATCTTGGGCTTAATGAAGCGGGCTCATCACTTTAGCCAAATGAACTTGGACTAATTTATTAGGTCCATCTATATTGGACTTATATAATTATATTAGCCCAATAGATTTATTTGGACCAATATATCTTGAATTTAAAATATTTCCCAAATCATTTTGTTGAATTTAAATTTAATAAAATTTAAATGCTTACAAATGCTCCTACTTCCAGACTTGTCGAGGTGTAGACTCGTCGAAACCGAATCACGTCTCGAAGTACAAACTAATTTAGACATATCTCCCTTTGTTGGTAGCTTGGATAATAATATCAATTTTTTTCACAAACTCGAATTGTCTCAAAGATTTAGGATGACTGGACCGTTCAATTTATTAAGTATTGCTTCTAAAGTAGCATTTTAATTCATGAATACAACAAAATGGTTCCATTTGCCCATTGCAGTGGACGTACATCCTTTTTAATTGAAATTGCATTGTAATCCATGCCAAGTCAACCCAATCACACAATGTATTGAATTTTGGGCCTTCTAGTATCCATTGGAGTATATCTCGTTCATTAATCCATACCAAATAAGCACATATAGATTAATATCTAGAAAAAGTCTAAAGAGTCTAAGCTTAATTTGAGTTATATGCTCCTACTTTTACGTGAGTCATGTGCACCTCAGATTAGTATACTAGAATCCTACTAGCAGTCTAATATCTTTGATAGCTTTTGCTTGGCATGGCATAATTAAATCACCGCCTCATAGTGACCTTGTCCAAATAGGAGAATGATTCTTACATTATGAATCCTTTTTGGTCTTTGATTACGGCCATCCCACATCGACAAATCAACTTAATATGTTGCCTTGAGAAATCTATAAATAGCCACATTCTCATGTATTTTGAGCATCAATCAGCTTTCGGTATCTTCAAGCTGCTCTTGAGTTTGTTTCTTTGATGATTGGATGCATTAACGCGAAGGTAATTTCTTCTCTTCTTCTTAAGATTTTCTTCCTTAGTAATTTTTTAGGTCAAACAAGAAGAATATGTTCTTGTTTAATGATATGATCCATGCAGGAAGAAGGTGTGAGGGGATGGCTACTCATCCTTGCCCGAATATCGGAGAGATTACACTCAATGTGGCTCGACTATCGTAGAGATTACACTCAATGTGGCTCGACTATCAGAGAGATTACTCTTAATGTGCCCCGACTATCGGAGATATTACTCTCAATGTGGCCTGACTATCGGAGAAATTACTCTTAATGTGTCCCGACTATCGGAGAGATTACTCTTAATGTGCCACGACTATTGGAGAGATTACTCTCAATGTTCCCGACTATCGGAGATATTACTCTCAATATGCCCCGACTATCGGAGAGATATTACTCTCAATGTGGCTCAACTTTCGAAGAGATTACTCTCAGTAGGGCTCGACTATCAGAGAGATTACTCTCAATTTTCCCCGATTATCGGAGACATTACTCTCAAGAGACTTACATGTCCACCTTAATATTGGAAAACATAGTTTCCTTTTAATGACAAACCCACGAAGAGGCCAACTTAAGGTGAAAAAGGACTCATATGTCCACCTTAAGATTGGAAAGTTATAGTTCCCTTTACGGACAAACTCACGAAGAGGCTAACTTAAGGTGCAAAAGGAATTATATGTCCCCCTTAATATTGGAAAATTATAAATCTTCAACTCGCAGACTTAGTGGACTTGTTGACGTCAATTAACACTTGGAAAACTTTGAATATTTGGCATACTTTGACGATTCAACCTAAAGACTTTGAGGGCTCAAATACTTCCACTTGAATACGGGAGAGTTTGAGGACCTCAACTTGAAGACTTCAACTTGAAGACATGGAGACTTAAATATTTCGACTTGAAGACTGACAGACTAAAAGATTTGGCAAACAAGAAGACATAGTGAACCCCCGTATTTAGCGCAAATACATGTCATCCTCCTAAAATCGTCCATTGAAGATACTAATTTACCATGGAGGGTTGCCTCCATTTAAATCCAATGGGATCCAAAGTTTAACAGAAGAATGATATCTAAGCTCGATTTTCAAGTGCTGATTGAATGGATTACATTCCATCGTACTTCATTCAGACAACAATTGGGGGATTATGTATCTTTTGAACTTATGCGACTGGACGCAGTTTGAAACTCTAAGCTACCTACGCGCCTCGGTGAAGAGGATAAAGTCATACTGTAGTTCAGAATGAGTAATTTTTTGTTTTACTTTTTTTATGTCCTAACTTTTTCCTAGGCCCTCTTTCGAGGTTTTTCAACCTAGCGGATTTTTCTGTGGGCCATACACAGTTTAGACTCATGTGGGCCAGGAGTGTAAGAAAATTCAGTTTAGGCTCATGCGTCAAGGAGCGTTGCAACTTCAAGGATAATACTTATTCAAAAATATGCTATTGATAGTGCTGATTCTCACGCCATCTGCATCGATCAGCTTGCAAGCCCCACTTGAGTAAGATTCTTGTACGACATATGGCCTATCCCATTTTAAAGTGAACTTCCCTACAGGTTTATGGGAATTAATTATGGGTTTTCGTACGACAAGGACTTGATCTGCTACTTGAAAGGATCTTGAGCGAACTCTTTTATTGAAGGCGCGAGATAGTCGATACTGATAACATTCAAGACTCTGTTGAGCTTCCAACCTCTTCTCATCAAGAGACTCCAACTCTACTAATAAAAGTCGAGCATTTTCTTCATTAGTGATTCCTTCTTGAATAGATAATCGTAATGAAGGTATTTGACGTTTGAGTGGTAAGACGACTTTGACTCCATAAACGACTTCATAAGGGTTCGCTTGTGTTGGCATGCAGTGAGTTGTCCTATATGCCCACAGAGCTTCTTCCATACGGTCATGCCAGTCTCGTTTGGATTTAGATATGACTTTCTTTAACAAGTTGCATAGAGTCTTGTTGAATGCTTCGGCTAGACCATTGGCGGAAACATTGTACATAGAAAGTTGCGTTGCTTGAAGCCAAATACATCACAAATCTTGTTCATCAACCTATTGTCGAATGGCTTGCCATTATCTGTTATTATGTAATGAGGAATGCCAAAGTGATAAATTATGTTTACTCGGATTAAACTTGCAACATTTTCCTTATTTACCTCCTTAAGAGCAACAACTTCAGACCATTTGGAGAAGTAGTATGTTGCAGCCAAGATGTATAGGTTCCCACTAGAGGACTTTGGCAGTGGTCCAACAACATCCAATCCCCAAGCATCAAACGGCCGGGATGCAACAGTCGGGTGCAACACTTCAGGAGGTTGATGAATAAAATTCGCATGGAATTAACAAGCCTTGCATCTTGGAGCGTAGTCCAAGCAATCTTTTACCATTGTTGGCCAATAATATCCAATCCTTTTTATATGGAAGTGGAGCTTTAGTCCAGATTGGCGTGACCCACATACCCCTTGCAAAGCTTGGAGTACTTCTTCTTCCCCTAAGCATCGCAAGAGTACACTCGAATGACCTTCTGTATAGAGTATCTTTGTAGTAAAGGAAGCAAGGTGCACGATGACAGATTTAAGTCCTTCTCCTCGGAGATTTTGGAAGTATCCCATAGCATAAGTAGTTAATAATGGGTTGTCGCCATTATTCTTTCCCAACTTCAGAAATAGCGACAAGATGCTTGAGTTGATTTGCTTCATCTTCAGCCTCATTTGGCGGCGATACTTCCCATTTTTGGCAGACAATAACTTGCGCTTGTTCAGGCAGGGTTAACGATGAAGCTAGGGCAGTTAAAGCATCAACCTTCTTATTTTATTTCCTTGGAACATGTTGAATGGTATCACCAAGCCACCCTATTAATTTTTTAGCATAATCATGATATGGGCGTAGTTCAGGCTTCTTGACCTCGTAACTACCTAAAAGCCGATTGACCATTAACTGAGAGTCACCAAAGACTTGCAACTGCAACCACTTCATTTCGACAGCCATTTCAAGCCCAAGTATTAGTGCTTGATACTCAACAATGTTGTTAGAGCAGAGTTGAATCAACGTAAAAGAGTAGGACAGAACTTCACCTTGAGAAGTGACAAATACTACACCAACACCAGCACCAGCACCAGCACCAGTTCCTCCGCGTTGTGCAGCACCATCAAAGTACATCTTCCATGGAGGTTGAACTTTGATGACCATTGCGTCCTCATCAGGTAGTTCGTCAATTAGCTCCCAATCATCAGGTATAGGGTGATCTTCTAAGAAGTCTTCTAACACTTTCCCTTTTATAGCCTTTTGAGGGATGTCCACAATTTCAAATTGTTGAAATTGGAGGTACCACCTTCCTAATCTATCACTAAGGACAGGTTTTGACATCACAAACTTGATGGGATTTGCTCTGGAAACAAGACGAACGACATGAGATTGAAAGTAGTGCTTAAAATTTTGGATTGAGAAGACTAGTGCCGAACATAACTTTTCGATTGGCGAATAATTCAACTCGTTTTGTGTCATCAACTTGCTCAAGTAGTAAAGAGAAGTTTCTGTCCCCCTCATTATTTTATTAGGCCAACAATGCTCTAACGAACCTTCCTGACGTGGAAATGTATAGTATCAATGGCTTTCCAGGTATAAGGGCTGCTAAAACTGGAGGCTTCATCAAGTAGGATTTAATGCTCCCAAAGGCATTGCTATATGATTGGTCCCATTTAAAAGGGACAATTTTCTTCATAAGGCGATTAAATGGTTGTAACCTCCCAGGTAGGTTTGAGATTAATATCCTAAGGTACGTTAACTTTCCTTACAGAGTTTTGAATTCATGAATATATCGAGGATCGGGCTTTTTCAAGATTGCATCTAATTTGGCTTGGTCAAATTCGATCCCTCGATGCCGGACAATGAAACGGAGGAACTTTCCAGAACTAACTCAAAAGGTACATTTCAATGGATTCATCCTAAGTTGGTACCTCAGGAGAAACTCAAATACCATTCTCAAGTCTTTCAAGTGGTCTCTCCTCTTTCTCGATTTTACCACCAAGTCGTCCACATAGCATTCGACATTCTTGTGGAGAAGGTCATCAAAGATATTCTACATAGTTCTTTGGTATGTAGCACCAACGTTCTTCAAGTGAAAAGGCATTACCTTGTAGCATTAAATACCCTTTGGGGGTACGAAATGCAGTAAGCTCTTAATCTTTTGGTGACATGCGAATTTGGTTATAGCCTGTTAAACTGTCCATAAATGACATTGCTTCGTACCCAGTAGTAGCATAGATCATCAGCTCTGGAATGGGAAGCGGGAACTCATCTTTCGAACATGCATTGTTGAGATTCTTGAAGTCAACACATACTCGAATCTGGCCATTTTTCTTCCTTACAGGGACAATACTTGAAACCCATGTTGGGTATTTAACTTCATGAATAAATCCATCTTCGATGAGTTTGTTAACTTCAGTTTCAATCAGGGAACCAAGTCCGGCCTAAAGTGCCTTTGAGCTTGCTTAACAGGACGAGCGCTATTCTTAAACGCAAGGTGATGTAATGCTACTTTAGGGTCCAAGTCAGGAATTTATTTGTAACTCCAAGCAAAGACATCCCTAAACTCCTTGAGTAACTCAATATAAGTTCTTTCTTCATAAACTTCTAATAAAGCACTTATATAGGTGAGTCTTGGTTCTTCATCAGTGCCAAGGTTAACTTCTTTTAAGGCATCAATCATTGCCTTCACCCCTTCTTCAAGTTCCAGGGAGCATCTTTCACATATTCATCTTCTTGAGGGTCCCCATTTCTTAAGGATGTGTGATAACATGGTGAAACATCGTCCAATTTCTCGTCATCCTCCATTAGAGATAAAACACCATGATCTCCTTGTGAAGTAACATGATACAAAGAACCCACACTTTCTTCGTCTTCATCACGTTCTTTAGTGTAGACCACAGTGTATGGCTTCACCTTCAGTACCTCATCACATGAAATCAAGACTTTTTTTTGTCTCTTCATTCTAGAAGGAACCAAACTTTGGAAATCATTAGAGATCTTCTGAAGTTTGGGCGAAGCGGGTGTTCTTGTATTTCGATAATTTATCTGGAACTTATTCCCCTTCTTTAATTGACCCAATCTATCAAATACGGAAGTTCTCACATTTGATTTTCCAAGTCATTCAAAGACAAAAGGCCTGTTAGAAGCACCACATTCGTCTTCTACAGTGATATAATTGTTGTTCGCCCTTCTTATGGAGATGTGCACTGGTGACACTTGCTTGTATCCCAAACCTTCACGTGGTTGGCTCGTTGTTGCTTCTGATGGGAGCTTCTCTATCTTTGATGGCTCATTAGTATTGTATCCAGCTTTTGCAAATAGCCTGTAAGTTTTAGGATCAAAATATTCATCTGTTCGCTTTGTAGGGAGTGCCACATTCTGCAAATGATTTTGGGCTACAAACCCTGTAAGCGGCTGCGAGGACAACTTTACTGCCTCAATTTGTTTTACCGGAATAGTTAAATCCTTTATCATGTTAGTTTGGGCATTAGATGATTCTCCTTCATCTTTCTTCCTTTTATGGACATATTGGAGCGTATAACTCTCTTTCTTTGCATAAGACGCAATATCCCCTGTATGAGATTTATTCGTATTGGGTTATACCTCCTCAGTAACAACTTTGGCTTTACCAATAGTCACCTCAGCTCTTTTAGTTTTTGGCTCGTCATTCTTGATTTTCATACCATTACCAACTTTTAGCTCCTTCAAAATGTGGTTCTTCAAGTAGAACTTTGCATTGGCGAAGTATGACTCTACCTCGGTGAATGGCTCATCATTAGCAACTATCTTCTTCTCGACTTCACCCTTGTAGTATTTTAAACGTTGATGGTAGGTAGATGGAACTACTTTATTCTCATGTATCCAAGGCCTTCCTAGCAAGACGTTGTATGAAGTCTTCGCATCGATCACATGCAATCATGTACTTGATTGCATATCTTCAATGGTGATTCCCAGCCCGATCGCACCTATGTATCTTTTCCCCCCTTGGTTGAATCCTTGGATCATCACACGACTTTCTGAGAGTTTATTTATGGGAATACCAAGTTCTATCACGGTCCAAATTGGCAAGAGGTTCACTGAGGATCCTCCATCAACCAAAATTAGATTTATCCTTTCATCATGCAAATAGACAACCAGGTACAATGGGCAATTATGAAGAGTGTCACCTAGCAGAAGATCTTCATTTGTGAACATGAATTTTTCCTCGCACACGTTAACTTCTTGAGGGATAGACTCGATGAGATTTTTTGAAGATGGTGCCAATGGTAGATCATCACTCTTTTCTTCTCCTTTGTCAGCATAGCAACAAGAGGCCTCAATACCATCACGGAAAAAGTTCATGTGGAACCAACATGGAAAGAAATCCTCCAAGGTCACTGGATGTCGTGGCTTTTGAGGATGGTGCACCTCCACTTTTGCTTTCGTCAAATGCTTAACTGGATTCCATCTCCTTGGTCTTTTCACCATTATTTTCCTTTTTGGTTGTTTTATTGATGCTTTTCCTGGGCTTGTTTTGTGTTGCCTACGATGAGTCACCAACAATTAACCTTCATCATCATCCGGTTGATCGTGTTCGACTTTGTTTTTCTCTAGTAATTCTTCATCTTTACTTTCTTTAAAACTACATAATTCATCTGGACTGAATGATCCAAATATGATAGAGACTTGGTTTTCGCTTGCTTTCTCATCTTCAAGCTCGATCTTCTTTTCTCGAGCCAAGTCCATAACTTTGTCCTTGAAGACAAAGAACTTCTCCAGAGGATGGCTTATAAGTCGATGATATTTGCAATAATTTAGGTCATCAGTTTTCTCAGACTCATTTGACCGCTTCATCTCCGAAAGCCCAATGAGATTTAACTTCAGGAGTTCTTCAAAAATGGCTGGTACATCAGAATCTAGAAATGAGTACTCTTTCTATTGAATTTCTTTTAGAGTCAACTTTCCACTTGGCTTATCTTGAAAAGAAGTGGATTTCACACTCTGATTTTTGCTAACCTTCGTCATGAACTTCACAGGTGATGTGTTGACATTCATGTCTTCTTTGCTTTCAGACTTGGGTACGAACTTGCCCCACTTCCTGACTTCTTGCTTATCGTTCCCTTTACGAGGTTCATAGATGGGAAGCCTTTCGTTTCCAGTGGAGGCCAATGCTCAATTTCATGTCATGGGCACGAGTTTTAAGTTTTTCAAATGTGCTAGGATTGATACCTTGCAAGAATGCACATTTCGATGCCAGAAGTTTCACTAAGGAGATCTTTGTTGTTGAGGCTTAAGTTCCTCCAATGGTTGATGAAGTCAATAACTAGCTCATCCTTTTGTTGATGAGCATTTGTGAGTTTCAATCATGCATACGATGCGTTTTTACTATAGAAATGATTGAGAAACTCCTACTCTAACTATTCCCAACTATCGATGGATCTAAGTTTGAGGATGCATTATCCTTGAGAGATCAAACAATGTGTTTTACAAGATAATCACCATACGTTCCAGCATTGTTGTAAATTTCAACAAAGTGCGTTGCATGTTGTTTCGGGTTCCCTTTGCCGTCGAATTGTTGCAACTTTGGAGGTTGATAACTAGCATGCATCTTCAAGTTATCAATTCTTTGCGTATATGGATTTGCATGTGTGAGAGATAATTTGGACGACGACTCAGGCTTATCTTTGATAGCTCCATGATGAAATCCTTCAATTTCTCAACGTGAATTAGACCTTCAGCGGAGACTTGGATCTCCTTGTTTGTCATTGCTTGCTTTTCAACCTTTGAAGATTTAAAGGTTTTTGTACGGATTCTCCTTCCGCTACACTATCCAACTTATTTGTTAACTTGGAAAGTTTAGCATCTTGATCATGCACGCGCTTTGACAAGCCTTCAGCTGCATTCGTCAAATTTGCGAGTTGTTATTCTACGGTAGAACTTCAATAACCATTGCTTTGAATGATGTCCGTCGAGGGTGATGCAGAGTAGCATGGATTGTAACATAGATTGATACTTGATTGACTCAAGTTATGCGGTGTACGTGGGGAAGATACATCACTTGAAGCATCATTTTCTTCCTTCACATCAGAGTTGTTGGATCCAAAGAGGTCAAACATAGCAAGAGTTTTCTTAATTTTTTCAGCAACATCTCTTCCTCCTTCGGGTGTGTTTGTGAAAGATTTATCCTTTTGAGGATGAAGATCCGAAAACAGGGGTTGGTGCAGACGACACTTGGAGTGTTTGATGTCCTAAAGCGATTACTTTGCTCCTCATAACTGTCCAAAGTTTTTAGAGGTTATATCGAGGATGCTTTCCACATCAGCATATAACCTGGAGTTAGCAGCCTTGGTGGATGTTGATCTGGAGTTGATTTTCTTTGAAGCCATTTCGACGTTTTTGGATTTTGGTGATTAAAAAGTTAAAATGAGAGGTAGAGATTGTCTTACTGGGCATGCGAGAATTTATAGACAATAAATTGCGTTAAGAAAATAAAATCAAGACCGAAAATATTGCAACAATCATAGTATTTGATTTCAAATAATATGAGTGTACAATCTCTATGAATCCTCTGATTCTTCTTTTCAATAATAAATAAATTCAAGGGTCTTTCAGCTTTATCTTGAACATGTAGTTGTTTCCACGAACAATGATCTTGAATTCAACTAGCACGAAATTTGATTTGAACTCGTGCTCCTTGAATCTTGATTTGTTCTTCGTTCTTGAGCTTGAACTTGAACTTGAATGGTTGAAGCTTGAAATTTGTAGAGAAATTTACAGCGTTTGATCCACGAGCTCTCTCTTGCTTCTTGTTATAACTTATGGACTCTTTTTTTTTTCTGGGTTATGAAGACCCTTATTTATAGTTGTGGAAGGGAGTAGTTGTGATAAGAACAAACTCTTTCTGACTAATCAAATTGAAGTGTGACATGGCCGCATTTGATTGACCAGAACATGTCACTTGCACACATGGCCCGGTTTCATTGGCCTTTTGATTTGGCTTGACATGCCTTGTCATTTTGACACTTGGCACGATCATATTGGCTCTTTTGTTTGACTTGGGGTGCCACGTCATGTGACACGTGGCACCATACAAGGCCTCTAGGAAGATGTCATCTTGGGCTTAATGAAGTGGGCTCATCACTTTAGCCCAATAAACTTGGACTAATTTATCAGGTCCATCTATATTGAACTTATATAATTATATTAGCCAAATAAATTTATTTGGACTAATGCCTAAATTATTTTATTGAATTTAAATTTAATAAAATTTAAATGCTTACAGCCTTCTTCTTTCTTGATTTTCAGTTAGATATATTGTATCAAAGTTGCTTGGTTTCAGAATGAATTTAGGAATATGTAAAATACAATACAACCTTTATTATTCTTGGGAAAGAATTTAGAATAATTTTCAAGTTAGACTATCTGTATTCACACGTACTACTGAAAAGTAGGGGGCCTAGGGGCGACGAGGTCACAATATCTGCATGAACTACTGAAAATTAGGTGTGACAATGTCATAGAATAAAGTGGACCAGGACAATAATTGACTCTGAAAGTTTTGTAACATTCGAGGTGGGACACGACTAGTTGAAAGAATTAATATGGAAACAAACACGTTAATTTTGATAAAAATAATTTTTTTATAACAGAACTTGGCAAGGTAGTATAGTTGGTAAGAAAGTAAACGAAGAAAGAATGATTTTATTTGTTAAAAAATAATACCCCACTGGGAATTTTATATAGTGAAACAGTTCAAGAAAGATGTCATGGTATAAGACAGAAATGAAAGAGATTAACAGCTTTTTTGGGACAATTTTTCGGAATTTTATTAATGAAATTAAAATTGAAACTACAATTGAAACTAATAACAAAACTTAACAGAATAAAAGACGACTTCAGCTAAACCTTCTTTGCTAAGTGATGCGAGACTAAATTGCATAGTTTAACATGTGATATACCTTACATTTTATGCGCATTAATGATAAAAATACACTTGTTATGTGCTTAATGGAGTTTATTTCATGTGTAGGTGAAGTGGAGATGGAAACGGAGCTAAAAGGATGCAAATACGTCGAAAGATACGCGAAAGGAGACACCCGGGCGATAGCCGGGCGACAGAGCCAAACACCCTGACCCTACCTGGCGTTAGCCAGGCGTTTGGGCTGAAACGCCAGCCCTAGCCTGGCGTTAGCCAGGCGTTTGGGTCCAAACGCCAGGGGCTGCCCAGTTCGGCCAAATCCGAGTTTTGACGGGTTTAAGTATTTTCCAATTGAAATAGAAGTCTCCTACACAGTTAGGGTTCACCCTAAACCTATAAATAGACTCCTAAAACACAACTACAAGAGGGGAGAGATTCGAGATTAGAGTGGATCAAAGGCAAAACATCAACTTTGTACATATTTTCTTCTT